>VXBX01002496.1:982341-1071525 GCA_013400415.1 Scytalopus superciliaris | reverse complement strand
AAAAAAAAAAAAAAAGCATTTGCAGTTCATCTTTTGGATAAAACTATTACAAAGCTATTTGAAGCAAAAAGCCAGCCTACAAAAATGCATATTGTGTTGTATTGCCTCAGGTATGGAAGAATGAATTACAGGATTTGAGTCTTATTTATTTTCCACAACAGCTTAAGAAGTTGAAGAACAAGTTAAAAAGTAGTCACTTGGTTTTTTTGTTCGTGGTTTTGTTGTTGAGGCACTCGGGGGGTTTTGTCTGGGTGTTTTTCCCCTCTCAAACTTTATTGGAGCACAATGGGAAAGTAGGTCACTGCAGCAGAGTGAGGGCTTGGGCAGCTGCAAAGAGCTCCCCAGCCCCTGGGATGGAGCCACCGCAGGGCTGTGGGGTCACACCAGGCTTTTGGAGCAGGTTCTGCAGGAGAAGTGGGTTCCACAGCTCTGGAGAAAGGTCATCACCCACCCCCTGAGCTCTGCCTGGGGCTTGTGTTGCTGCTTGGCCGTTTCTGCCCCCACTCTGGAACCAGAGCCAGGGAAGGACAAGCCATTGGGTCACTGGTGTCACTTTTTGTTCAACAAGGATTGTTGAAACCTGGTCCTTGTATTCTGTGAAATGTTCTCCTCCACCTTAGGCAGTTTTGATCTGAGATTTCTAGGATGTGAATTTTTGAACTTCCATATGGATGTGTCACTGAAAATCACTGGGAAGAAATGAAACCCTCCAAGCCCGCCTTTGAAGTGTCCGTGAGCCAGACATGGCTTTGTTCTGGCCAGACACAGGGAGTGAATCATTCCAGCTGAACAAGTGTCCTTTCAAGACTTTTCACATATCTATACATTTCAACAGAGAAATTAATGTCCATTGGTTCTAAGTTACACAATTCTGTTCATTAATTAGCATTCTATCCTTAGTTGCCTAATTTGGTCCCCATTCTTTGGCGTGAATTTTGCACAATAACACTCCTTTCACAAGTTCAGACATATTTGCAAATTATTTTCAGGGTCTTCCAATTGCATCCAATTTTTCAGATCAGCTGATTCTGAGTTTCTGTAGAATAAGATCATTTCTGCTCCAAGGTGAAGCCTCATTATCCTTCACAAAACAATATATTCCAGACAAAAAATGCCTGGAATGATCCGACTAGAGACGTGCAAAACTACTTGTGGAAACACAGATACCTGACAGGCCATTAATGAGATCATTAAAACCAGTCAAAAATTCGATTTCATCTGAAAACAAGAGACCTCTAAGATGCTTAAAAGTACATCAAAAACCTGTTACACAGTTTGAAAATGCTTAGTGAGTTTTACTTCCTAATGTGGAGCATTGACTGACACTCAAGTGAAGGAAAACTATCAATACTTGGCTGGAACTTCTCCCATCCATGGAAACGTTTCGGGTGTAAATTGTACAGGTATTTGCAATGGAGGTGCACAAAAATTCCCACGTTGTCTGCAGAGAGCTGGTGATTGATGGTCCTCACCACGGTGCTCCAGAGGAGTGGAAGGTGGGAATCAGCCCCTGCACACCTTGTTCCCATTCCAAGGGTCAGGATTCTGTCCCTGAAAGCTTCAGCTTCCCACCTCATCCGTAATCTCCAGCAGACTCCTGCAGCTAATCTCCCTATTGATTTCTGCTTAGGAACACCCAGAGCTGGTCAATCACTAAAAAAATCTGGAGAGTTCAGTTTTCAAGGCCTTTAACCCACTTGGAGGCAAAGCTTATTTCTTTTCTGACCAAGAATCGAACAGTTCTGCTCGTTTCTAAGTAAAGGAGTCGCACAGAGGAGTGAAAACCGAGCTGAAATCCATCCACAGGCACTGAGCTCCAGCCCTGTCACTGGAATCACCTTGGGCCATTACTGCCTGCTTTCCTTCCTGCCATTCTCACTCTTCTGACCTGTTTTCCCAGTTTAACTGGGGAAAAAAGTCCATCTCTCTTTGTGAACCTTAGCAGCAACACTGCTCTTGTCAGTCCTGCAGGACAAATCCCCATGGATCCCATTTGGAAGGAAAGGCAAACTTTCTCATTGCCTCTCCATTTGCTTCCCTTCTTTCCCCTTCTGTTATTTTCTCCATCCTACTCCAGATCCAGATGTTGTTTCATCCTTTGCAGAGAAGAAGCCAAGGTGAGACAAAGCTTGTAGGTGCAAAGTTTGGGGGGATCAGGTGGCAAATGGGGTCACCTTCCTGCATCCCATGCCAGTTGCTCTGGAATCCTGCTCAGTTTGGTGCTTAGTTCTTCAGGAAAGACAGAAATGCCCAAACAACAAAGGCAGATCAACAGGAAAAAACAATCAGGGTAGAAATCATCACTGGGAAGGGAGAAGGACAGGGTATGGAAATAGCAGGAACACGGGGAGACTTCACACCTCCAGGTATTTATTTACCTTTAAATAATGCCAAGTTTTCAGGAAAAATGTTTGATTTCACTGTGAGTCCCACAGGACACGTGCAAAAAATCTGTAATATTTCATTGCATAACTGATATGTCTAAATCTATGTCAGACAATGTTTCACTTCTCTATTTATTTAAATGATGAAAGATGGATTTTTTTATGCCTAAGATAATTTAATGACTTTTTCTTTTTGGTTTTCTTAACAGGGATGACATTTAGACAAGGGAAAAAAAAAGTCAGACTAGCCATCAATAAGTGGTTTTATTGGTTAAATTTTAATGTTATTTTTAAGCAAATAATGAATTACTTTGACTAATAACTGTAGAGCCAGACATGATTCATTCCATAACCAGGCTGACAGTCACCATCAATCCTGTAGTTTGAGTTCATCTGATTATAAAATCTTGTCTCCTTTTCCCATACAACATCTTTCCAAGTGGCACCCCATGAACTGTGACGTGTTTCTGAGGACTCTCCAAGCAAGGCTGTGGCAGTCACAGATCTCCAGCCAAGGTGGGTCAGCACCCAGCCCTGGGATTCAGCCTGGAGCCAAAGCATGGGGAATATGGAGAGTCTGGGAGAGCTTTCAGCCTTTGCATGGAAAGGTTAAACCTGGAAGCTTCAGGTGAAGATCAGACTCTCAGGAGGGACTGAGCACGGCCAGAGCACCTGTTGGGCACAAGCCAGCAGCTCTCGAGGGACTGAGGGAACATCACACTCCATTTAGTCACAGCACATAGGGCTGAGGAAAAGAAATTACCTCATATGAGAAGCTTCCCCATGTGCTGCATCAGACGGGTGGGAGTTTCCTCCAATGCTGACTCAATATAAAGGAGATTTCCCACTTCTTTTGAGGAAAACAACAGGGTAAGGGACATGTCCTCAAGCTGTGCCCAGGGAGGTTCAGGAAGAATTTTTCATGCAAAGGGTTGTTAAAAACTGGAAGAGGCTGCCCAGGGAGGTTTGGAGTCCCCACCCCTGCAGGTGTCCAAGGCAGGACTGGCCATGGCACTCAGTGCTCTGGGCTGGGGGACAAGGTGGGCATCGGGCACAGGGTGGGCTCCCTGGGCTGGCAGGGCTTTTCCAACCTTTACTATTCTATACCCAGTAATAATGTTGAATATTTTAGGAAGATACAGGTAATGCTATATTAGGGACATGGATTGCACCTCTTTCATTAATTTCTTTTGCTTACTTTCATTTTAGAGCAATACATCCACCAAGATGTTCCTTCTGTAGATAAAAATGTATCACCTACCTTTGCTCTTCCTTCCATCGCTTGGAGAAATTATTGGGACCTCCCTGAGGTTTCGCACAGTAGCTGGCAAAATGGATGTGTTGCAGAAGAAGTGTTTATTCACCAGGAAAAGACAAGGAGCACAAACATTTTGGTGTGTGCTCATGGTGGATATCCCCCTCAGCTGTCACACAGCCAGACTTCACTGCGAGAAGAAACTCTCCTCTGGTAACAGCTGGCTCACAATCCTAACTGTGTTTTTATACTGTGGTTCCCACTTCTGCTTGGTGACAGATTTAGAGCCCTTTGTGAAAGCAGTAATTGGCCTGGGAACATACCTGGCACGCTTCCCCAGGATGGAGCAGGAATCAGATTGCCTGAGGTCTTTCATTAGCTGGGAGAACTAATGGGACGTGCTGCTGCCACCACCGTGCCCTTCGAGGAGAGCCGAGCTCCTGCTGCAGGAGCTGGGAGGGCAGGACACACCAGTCCCCCTCCAGCACTCCCTGGCTGCTCTGGAGCTTTCTGGGAGCTGTTCCAAACCTTAATTTACAGGAGTATGCAGTGACAGGACAAGGGGAATGGCTTCAAACCCACAGACACATTAGGAAGAAATCCTGCCCATGAGGGCAGTGAGGCCCTGGCACAGGTTGGGCAGAGAAGCTGTGGCTGCCCCATCCCTGGGAGTGCCCAAGGCCAGGTTGGACAGGGCTTGGAGCAGCCTGGGCTGGTGGGAGGTGATTCTATGGTGGCTTGAAAAACCTGTGCTGTCTTTTTGTAGAGAGGAGAGTCCACAGTGACCTGTGGCTTCATTTGGGGTGGGTGTGGGTGTTGAGTGCTGGCTGGACAAGCCCAAAGGGGTTGAGCTGATCCATCTCAATGAAGGGATGCTGATGATGGGCAGGGAGGTCTCCTGTCCTGCAGCATTCCCTACTCTTTGTCAGGAAAGAAGACAGAGTTGGCCACTGGGAAAGAAATTCAGCTGGGTTTTGCACTTTGTTTATTTTCATACTGAATGTTTGGATTTTTTGGTTGGGTTGTTATTTTTTTCACACTGGTTCTTTTATCAACAAAACCCCACAAAATCTCTTTTCATAAATTTGTAGTAAGATGTTTCAGGAATTTAATGCCACAGGGTCATATTCTGGTTGTTAATATTAATGTCTTAATCCTGGATTTGGAGGCACCTTCTAGAACAAAACTAGAAAACTGTGCATTCTTGAGAAGTTGTTAATAACACAAGAGGAGTAAAATGTATCCCACTTGAGTTGTGTGTATCAAAAGCTCCTCTCTGAAGAAATATTTCTGAGGAGATTCAAAGATTCTGAAAGCAATCCTGTATAGGTAATCTTTAGATTTATTGTTGAGTGTATGGAATCAATATCTAAGGAGCTAAAAGGCTTTATCTGTGCAATCATTGTATCTTTTCAAAGCAAAGAGAAATTGGGGAGAAGTCAGGGGGAGAGTAAAAATAGAATTATTATGTAAAATTGTTTTGGAAAGAAAATGAAGTGTTCTTCCATGTGAGACATCCCAGTTTGTTCCGTTCACTGTGATTCTCTTTCCTCTGGAAAAAAAAAATCTGATTATATTCCTTATGTCTGTTTTCATTCACGGAAGGCAATCTTAGAGAATTAATTTCCCTCATTAGGTTGTATAATTCAATACTAATTTACTGAAATGATCTTAGGAAGGAGAGATAGACTCAGCTTTAGATATGAAGGAATTGCAGTAAGAAAGCCTGGGAGTTTATTATTTCTGTCAGCTCGGAGAATTTTGTTAAGGTGTCTGATTTGAAGGATGGTCTGTGAAATCCCTAATAAACATCTCTGCCCCGGAACACTTAAATGTTTTAAGGCTGCTCTAATATTGCTCTCAAAGATGTGGTACTGAATGAATCAAAATTAAGTTTAAGCCCCTGGGTTGGGCTGTGTCTCTAACTCAGACAGAAAGTCCTTAGTCAGGAAAATCATATGTATGAAATAGAATTTGTCCCAAAGTGCTCCCGAGACCTCCATCCCTGAAACTAAAGCTACTAAATAATAAAACCCCAGAATTAATCCAGGAGGTCTTTTTGGTTATTTCATGTATTGCAGAAGGAAATAACACAAGAGAAGTAACACCTTGATCTGTATTGATCTGTGTTGTTATAACGTTTGTGGGACATACACATATTCCTATAGGTAGTTCAGGCAGTAAAACTAAAGGAGTAAATTAAAACAAAAGCAGTAATTTATATTCTATTCAAGCCAGTAATACCAAAGATACACCAGTTCTGCTACCAGCCCTCTCTATCTAAACACCTGCTATGTGTTAAAGGATTCAACCCATCAACAGGGAAACAGAGAATATGTGGCATAAAAATAAACAATTCAAAATCTTATCACAGTTCAAATGGGTTCTGTAATTAGGCCCCCAGAAAAGTAATACTCATATTTTGTATGTCCTTTAAAAATAATCCAAGTGTAAAATAAATATTGCTGGCTAGAAAATTCCTACAAATTGGTGTAATCTCTCAGGGTTTTACTGATCTGGGATCTGATCCTGAAACTTATCCCCTGGCACAACGATGTTGATTTTAAGAAGAGGTTTGAACAGGCATGTAAAAGACTAGAGTTTTTCTAAATTCTTTCCTAAAAATTCTCCTGGCGAATGTTTCCCACTCCCACAGCCCTCGTTGGGACTGTCTACACAGAGATTAACCCTCCTAGGGAAAGTCGGGTCCTTGGTGCACATTCCACAGATACCTGAGGCTGCTCCAAGGTCCTGCAGCCACTTTTCAGATGCTCATCCTGGAGGGAAAAAGCCATTCCCTCCTTAAGCTGATGCCTAAAAATCTCAGTGACAGCATAACAAAAGAAACCCCCATAAAACCAGTTGCTCTCACCACTGTAGGACATGGGGATGACAGATTCAAACTGGAGGTCTAGAAGTCAATACAGAGGTGGAGAAGTTGATTAATGACCTTAAATTGCAGTATATAATGACAGAGCTTCAAGAAAAACAGGTTTTGCTGAATGTGCTTTTCAGCATAAGAAATGAAGCCACAAGTTGAGAGCAGGACATTAAATATATATAAAGGATGGGAACTGGGAATAGAAAAAAGTGCAAGACAAGTTGGTGTGTTACATAAAACATGAACAAATGGTTAGCAACAGCTTACAGTTGAAAAGAGGAATTTTGTTGAGCATGTACAGGTCATCTGTGTCTGTCCCTCTGCATTTCAAAATCTACAGCACTTACAGTCACTAAATTTATGCATTCATTATGTATTGCATATATTACATATACTACATAAACGTACACGTACACTTGTATATGGGCAAACCCAATTTAACAGAGAGAGAAAAGACACAAAACCTGACATTTTTGGCTTTTTAAAATCTCACTTTAGCTGGACCGTGGTTTTAAGCTAAGTTTTTATTAGTGCTGTCTTGGAGGAGTCTGGTGCTGCCTTAATCTTAGTCTGCAATCTGGGCTGAAAAACTCAAATAAAAATGTTATCTTGCTTAGTTGCTGCTTTAAGTGAAGCACACAGGTTCCTTCTAATCTATTGCCTTGATTTCGACTGCTCATAAATAAATGAAAGATTGCCTTTAACATTTTAGCAGTTGTTTAAGCAGCAAAAGAGATAAAAGAAAGTTAAAGGACATGCAAAGATTGAATTAAAGTGTTTCCCAGCATTTTGATGACAAAGTTTGACCATTTTGAGGAATAAATCAATTTGCAGTCGCTGTGGACAAATAGCTGAGACTGAGACTGAAACTGTTCCATTGGGAAATGTGCTAAAAGATAAAAGGAGTCGTATTTCTCTTGTGTGCAGGAACACAGAAGGGATATTTGGGACTAGGAGATATGCAAAACTCTACTAGGAAAATGAGAAGGGAGAAGATAACGTATATTCTAGTCCAGAAATTTCTCAGTTAATAGTCTAAATAGATTTCACATTGTTTAGAATTTAAAGTGAAACCTGTATATCAATTACAAAACTTCAGTTATTTAGAACTTGAACAAGGTTTTATACATATTGTTCTTCTGTATTTTACTCTTGTAAGAATGGTGGGTTCCTAATCAAGAGTCCCATAGTTTGACTTGATGATCTTGGACGTCTTTTCCAATGTTGATGATTCTGTGAAATGAGTGGCACCATGAGATGCTGAAGAACATCTCAAATGTTCAAATAAGAAATGGCATGAACTGCTGTGGAACTTCTGCTTGTTATCCACATTTTCTCTTGGATCTTTATAAGCCTCCTGATATGAAGGAGCCTCTTTCCTGCATCAGCTTGGTAGAAATCAAAGGTGGTGGGACAATTTGTCCTCCAAGACTTTGCTTCAATTCTTGGCCCTTCAGTGCCAGCTCTGGATTATAGTTTAGAGCAAGCTCCCAAAGTGTCACTTGCAGGAGTGCCCTGCAAAAGGTTTGTAAATGTGTTGAGTGGCTTCTAACATGATTGGAAAATGCCACTTTCTCTTGGCCCCAGTAGCACCACAAGATGTTCTTGAGCATCTCATGGTGCCACTTATTTCAGAGAATCAATAACATTGGAAAACACCTCTAGGATCATTAGAATGGGAGTTTTGATTCAGAACCCACCATTCCTTTAAGAGTAAAACACAGAAGAGCAATGTAAATGTATCCTTGTTAAATTTCTAAATAACTACATTTTTGTAAATGTTTCACTTTAAATTCCAAATAACATGAAATGGAATATTAATTGGGTGATTTTAGCACTATAATATACATTATCCTCTCCCTTCTCATTTTCCTTTTTTTTTCCTCTCATGTTTTCTCATTTCCTTTTATTCACCAAGAATCCCTAAACACCTGCAGATATTCCTCTTCCTTCTCACAGTCACTTACTATCCTGTAGGGTGATAGACCAATTTAAGGCCCTGATGCCTGTCCTGATGGGTGAGGGGACAGCCCCGGAAATCCATGCTCAGAGGATAATGCCCTACACAAAAAGGGATAAAGAGACCCCAGTGGCTTCCTGAGAGTCCTCAACAAAATGAAGAGACTCCCCATATAGGATTATCAAAGATTATCAGGCTTTTGTCACATAAATGAAGAGTTTACCCACCCTGTAATCATATATCAAATGGCAAACTACTCCACCTCCTCAACCTTTGGAGCATCCTGGAATTGGATGAAGTGCCCATTGCTGTTGTCCCGCTCTGCAGCCTCAGCAGCCTGGGAGGAGGGGGATGGCCAGTCAGTGGAACTCCAGCCCTTTGGAAGGTTGGTGTGGTTGGGCAGGCTGGGTTTATCTTCCCCCTTGCTAAATCAGGCATGAAGATTTCTTTTCTGTTGCTTCATCATCGTGAATGAAACTTGAAAAAGACCAAACTCAAGAAGGGCAGAAATCAACTGATGTGGATTTGACTGTAACAGGAGAGAGGAAAAAAAGTGAGGGTGCCTTTTTTTCCTCTGCTTTGCCTTTCAGCTGTGTGTGAGCTGCTAATTGAAACCCATCTCCTGGGCTCCAGCTGGTGGAGTTCCAGATGGGAAGAGGGAGGAGGCTCCTCCAGCGTGGCAGCGAAGGTGATGTCTGTTTGAATTTGTAAAGCTTTAACCTGCCTCAGCCAGCAGATGAATTCTTTTATAGCTTCTGATCCATGGGAACACTTACGACTGAATTTCCACATGCCAGAATGCTCTCCCAGCGTATGGAAAGAGACTGACTGAAGGCCTGATTAAAGCAATCTGGGAAGCCCTGGGCACTCCCCCTGCTCCAGCCTGGGAGTTGTGCAGAGGAGCTGCTTGGCTGCCAAAGCAAAGGGGGCTGAGGCTCCTGCCTTCTATCAAACAAGGAGACGCGTCAACCATCCTTTAACGTGGCTAATGAGCCTTGGTGATTTAAGCTTGGCTGTTCCTCCCCGCCCCAGGAGCAGAAGGAAGGAAGGGAAGGAGGTTGATTTCTGAAGTTGGCAGGGCTTGGGAGATGCTGTGGGAGAGAGGAGGGACCACCATCATCCCAACAAGCAGCCCAGCTTTGCTCCCTTCAAGGGATATATCCCCGTAGTCCTTGGAGAAGATTTGGCGATTCCTGTATACTTATATTTCTCCTTGCACACTCACAAGAGAGAGACCAAAGGCTCCTTTAAATAATGATGCCTGGAAACAATTAATCAGCTTTATATATGTGTGTATATATATATATATATTTACATCTACGATATATAGGCTGACTTCCTCTCTGATATCATAGAATGGTTTGGGTTGGCAGGGACCTTAAAGCCCACCCAGTGCCACCCCCTGCCACGGGCAGGGACACCTCCCACCAGCCCAGGTTGCTCCAAGCCCTGTCCAACCTGGCCTTGGACACTTCCAGGGATGGGGCAGCCACAGCTTCTCTGGGCACCCTGAATTATACAGTAAAAGAACTAATTCAGTCCTGAAGCAGAGAGAGTTTCCAAGATAAATCATGGTGGTGAGGGGTCTGTACATACTGAGAAAATGAGTCTAAACACTAATAGCACAAAACATCAAAGTTATACCCAAAAAACTGTCTGGCCACCATTGCTAAAACCGCACTGAAACAGTCTGACTTCAGCTCCACAAACATTTCCCTCCTGATGTGTACAAGGAGTGTATTAGTGACTGCCTGGGAGTAAAGCTCTAACTATTTATACATAGCCTCGAGCCCAGTAGTCACATTCAGTGAAATCATCAGCTTAGCTGGGCACTGGTTGTGGTTGCCTACATAATTGGGAGAGATGGTAAAAGACTTAAGTGCTTGTAGTGAGCTTTGTGTCACAGTTATTTTATAGTAAATTTGTCTTCTGGGTCATTGCAGACCAGGCGTGAGTCCCTTTCTCCAGTACAGCCCTGATTCCATCAAGATGAGCAAATATCCCTGATGTGTAGCCCTCCAAGGGGAGATGTGTTTCTGGGTTAATTGGATAAATAATGGCATTTTGAGAAATTAGAGGTTTTGAGCATTCCAGAAATATTCTAGGTATATTTTTCCTTCCTCATAACTCAACCACAGCTTGACCTAAAAAGTGCTTACCTTGCTGTGTTGTGATGTCATTTCTTTGGGCTTATTTCGAGTTTGGGGTGCTTTGGATGTCTGATTCCAGCATGGCTTGTCCATGCTCAAGGAGAGGGGTATTATTTTCTCCTCCCACACCCATTTCAATTTAATTAAAAAAAAAAAAAAATCTTACATTTCCAGCATGAAAATCATCAATACTCAAAATCAGTGAAATTCCTATTCATGCTCCGCATAGGACTTCAAGTCTTACTTGGGGTTGCAGTGGTACAAAATGATAATGTTGCCATTTAGTCTGGGTGATTTAAGAAACAACCCAGTCAGCATATTTTCCCAAACACCCTTTAAAAGAATGGCACTTCAGAAATAGAACTCCCTCTTAGCAAAAAATTGTTCAGTGCAAAATGATTCCGCTTGGGTGGAGCCTTGTGGGTGTCTCAGAAATGTTACCACTCCAAGATGTTGGCAATCTTTGTATCAGGTGGTTTTAATGCCTGCAAGAGGCTTGTGACACTTATTTTTAGGTTCTGTCCTTTCCTTCCCCTCCCTCCAGCTCCCCCAATCCTGGTGTTTCCTTAGAAACCCTGGCTGTCAGCTGGCATCAGAAAAATATGGAATGACACCGAGCTGGCATTTGAGGGAGGTGATTATTGTGCAAACAACGTGTTTTCCATTGCTGGCAAAAGGCTTGGGTTTAGTCCTCTTCCTGAAAACAATAATTTCAGCCAAGATTTAGGAGGGGGAGGAGCCCTTCTTGGCTTCCCTTTGCATTCCTTGTTGAAAACGAGTAGTACTCCGAGGAAGAGCTCATTGCTATGCAGAGATATAACCTTTTTTAAGTCCTGGGTTGTGCTCCTGGTGCTGGATAGATTTGTTGTCATGAGAGCTGCATACTGGGGTTGCATAACTCTTTAGAGGTGTTTATGTACAAGCTCTCCCAAGGGTGATGTTTTATCAAACCTTATTACAAAAGCTCTCCTCTCTGCAAGCTATCAAATCCTTATTGAGCCATTAAAATTCAGTGTTGTGTCTGGTCAAGGATAAGCACAGGCTGTTTTTCATATTCATGTAAGATACAAGAGCTAGAAATTTCCAGAAGGTACTGTATGAGCCGGAGCTGTCCCGTGCTGTGGTCACTTATGGGGTCCTGCATTAGAAGCATAGAATCACAGACTGGTTTGGGTTGGGAGGGACCTTACAGCCCACCTCATTCCACCCCTGCTATGGGCAGGGACACCTCCCACCAGCCCAGGTTGCTCCAAGCCCGGTCCAACCTGCCCTTGGGCACTTCTAAGGGTGGGGCAGCCACGACTTCTCTGGGAACCTGCTAGGGTGGGTTGGAAGATTGTTGTCTGTTGTGTTCAGATATTTTCACTTCTTCTGTCCACTGCTTGTTGAGAAGGGCTTTAATTTACTCCTTTCCCTGTCTTCTCTGCCCTCTCTGTCCCCCCAAAACCCCTCTTCTGCATTGTGCCTGAACTCCTTGTCTAACCACACTGGGAATATGGACTGGGTTTTGAGCTGGGATGTGCCTCTGCTGCTGATTGCATGAAAGACAATGAATGCCAGTGGTGTTACACACTAAGAAAATATCATCCCCCTGTACCTGGCACTGGTAAGGCCTCATTTGAGGGGCTTAGAGATCTTTTCCAACCTAAATAATTCCGTGAACCTGTAATCCAAAGCCAATTTCTTCACTGTGTTGGAGGTGAGGGAAGAAAACGAGGAGAGGAGGTTCCTGGCAGAGAACTTTCCAGCAGAGACAGAACAGGGGAATTGTGGCGTGGCAGCTCCAGCCTCAGCACTGACAACCTCTCCCTTCACACTGACGAGGCCCAAACAGCTCTGGGGCAGTCAAAGTGGAGCAAATCCCGGATGAATTCCCCATGAATGAACTGTTCCACCCCCTGAGCTGCCCTGTGCTCTCAGCTGGGCTCTGGGGGGCGTTTGCTCCAGGCTTTGAGGTGTGAAGGTGGATTTGGTTTTGTTTGTCTGCACACCTACAAACTGCAGCCCTCCTCTGTCTGTGGGGATTCTGATGATGAGCCAAGGTTAAATCCTTGGGAATGGCAGCACTGTTGCTCTTCTGGAGGGTTTCTTTTGGGATGTGCCCAGGGAATGTGGGACAAGTGTTGGGGCTCCCACCTAGTTGGGTTTAACCCCGGCTAAAATGTGATTTCCAGTGTGCTGCCTGTCTCAGTACTCAGGAAGGGTTTGAACATCAAACACTTTCTGTTCAGGGTGAGAGCTGGCAGTGCTTGGCTGCCCTGAGCCCGTGGCTTCCCAGGCATCAATCCGGGTGACGGGGCAGAACGGAGCTGCCAGCGCTGCCCACCCAGATTTATGGCAGCAGCAAAGGGTGGGAATTGTCTCCAAAGAGCCCCAGCCTGTGGAAGGACATGCCAGGTGACCTGTGACCACAAGGAGGGAGCACCTCTCCGTTTGCATTTGCTGGAAAGTCTTGGAGCATCGGGCTGTGAACACTTTATCAAGTGTTGCCTGACAGCATCTAGGAGGGATGTTCTGCAACGTCTAGCAGCATTCCCAGGGAAGCCTGGGAGGAGGGACGTGGTTTCTGGGGTTCTGGCCTTGCTATGTTAGGGTTTGTTTGCTTAGGTAACTCTTCACGCAGCCAGTGTAGCCTTGCTTATTTCTGAGCTTTTATTCCCTTTATTCCTTTTGGCTTTGGTCACTTGGCCTCTTGGATTTTAGCCATGCAATTTTCTCCCCAGTGACACTTGGCTACTTGCACAGCAATTAGTATGGACACCCTGACTTGTCCTTGTTCCCACAGAAGTCGTGTGTAACCTCAGTTACAGCCTCTTGAGCACTGCACTGTAAAAGCTCCTCCTCAGCCAGACTGACACAACTGCAGGCTGGGGGTTTTTGTTAATTTTTTCCCCCCCGAGTGCTCACCAAAATGAGCTGTTGCATCCAAATCGACACCCATAACTCCTGCTCTGCCATCTGATCTGTCCCTACAGAAATTGTTATCAAATGGGAGTGATTCCTCTGTTTTGGTACAAGTCTTTCCTATTCCTGTGCTGCTGATGTGCTGTGAATGTCACTTAGGATTTTAAAAATACATCAGAAATTTCCTTCCTCTATTTTTCTGTTGCTTATACTTAATTTTTGAGATGTTTATATCTGTAAGGTACTTCTTCTAGAGATATATGTGCCACTGACAGTCTGTATGTTATATTTTTTATTAATTTGTGTGTTGTAGAACTGCATGAGGGGTTGGATCAGTAGGATGGTTTTTTATATTCAAAGTCTTAATTAACCCTCCAAGAATAAAATCTTACTGAAAATCACAGTCCTGAATAAACCAGGCAATTCAACTGCTCTGCAGGTGGGAGATGCTGCAGGATCTGGACAGTGCTCAGGGATAAAGTACTTTTGCAGAGCTACAAACATGAACAGCGTGAGAAGTGGGGAAATGAAAATCAGGGAAACTGAGTTGTGGGACATGGAATGAAAAGGGGGTGAATTTAATGTGAGCAGCATCTCCCTCCTCTGTTGCCAGAGCAAGGAAGAACAGCAGGAAGAGTTTCTTATTCATGCAAATAGAAGCCAACAACAGTAATTGCATGCAAGTGCGAGTTAGGATTCAATGTGCCCTTATGTGACACAACCACGTGGCCCTGTCCATAAGGGTTTAAAAATAAATTCCCCAACAGAAGTCCTCTCTCACTTAATACCTAAATTTACATATAAAACTGCCAGTGAACTTCAGATATCCAAATCACAGAATTCCAGAATGATTTGGGTTGGAAGGGACCTTAAAGAGCAAACAGTTCCAACCTCCTGCCATGGGTAGGGACACCTTCCACCAGAGAAATAAATACATATATAAATCTATATAATAGTTGCATAAGTGCTGAAAGAAGAAAACCACCCTGCCTTTGAAACAGAGGAATTTCCATGTGGAGCAGGCTGGGAATGCCCCTACTTTTACCTCTTTTTCTGACAGTCCTTCCTTAGGAAGGTGCGAGAAACTCATCACACAGAACGGGGGAATGATTCCCTCACCAGGGAATGTTTTTTTCCCCTTATCCCATCACTTGGCATCTGACCTGTGACCTGAAGCACAAGGTTTTGTGTCTTTGATACAATTATTTTTATCTCAGGTAATGCAAAAATCTCAGAGCTCCCAAAACCACGAGAAAAAAGATACACCTTGAGATGTTCTCACGGCGCAGAAAGGAAAGGAAAGCACATTCCTTTCTCTTTTGGTTCTTCCTCTGCAGAAAATTCAGATCAGAAAGAATCAGAGAAAAATACCTGAGGAAAGGTCACTCCACTGAGCTGCTTTGAAACTCAGCTGAAAGAACAATGATAATCCCATTCCAGAGGAGCCACAGATGCTTTAATTCAGTCCTAGGAAACGGAGCCTCTCCAGGGCATTCCCAGCCCCAGACCACACGGAGACTTCCCTGCCCACATGGAGCTTCTGTGCTGGAGGAGATGCTGGAGGCGCCCTGAGCTGCCTTGGAGGGGAAAAGTCACGTGGTGGTGATGATGGGGGACATTGTGACATGAACATTCCACTCCAGTGTGACACAAAGCCTTGCCTAAAATAAGTTACAGCTTTAGCAGACTTAAGATTTACCTGGTTTTGGCTGATTTGGACCGTGATGCTGTGCCAGCCTCGGTGTGGGTGGGAAGGGGCACTTGGTGCCTTCTGCTGGCTGAACACTCTGAGGCCAAGTAGGGGATTTTTATTTTCCATTTGGCTTCTTAAATTCTTCACTCTCTTCAATTACAGACCTCAATTATTTTAGGAACCACGACTTCAGTGCCTGCAGCACAAACTCTACGCCAGTACTACAAGGTCAAATCTGATGTCCTCTATTTATGTTTATTTTATAACTGAGCAACGAGGGTCAGTTTTGGTCTGTGGCAAAGGTCATTTTTCTGTGATTAGACATTGATGGAATAAGATGCAAAGGGTGATAAAGTTATCATTCGGAAAAGGTCTCTTTTTATAGTACAAATATTATGAACTCCTTCTTTCTTTTTTTGACTTGAATTAAACCCCACCAAGTGCAGCTATCTTTGCTTTTCTTGTTTGACATGGCTTTGCCACTCTGTAAATTTTCTTTCAAATTAGGAGACCGAGTTTTCTTATCAACCCTTAGCCAGTTGCAATTACTGTCACTCTTTTCAGCACAGTTAATAGGTTTGTGCCAACTAAACTGAAACTTTTGTCATAAATTGTGATTTTCTTGAGTGCCCTGAAGTCTCTGATATTGTTTTAAACAGAAGAGCTGTTTGAGACGTGGCAGGCAGAGCTAAACTTTATTCTTTGCCTTCACAAATTGCACTGGACAATTCAACAAAAGCTGAGTGCGTAAAGGATTAGTTTTCCCCTCGTTTTTGTGAGGGATTATATATATTTTTATATATATTTATATATATGTTATTAGGACAACAATTTAAAGTAGAATAAACAGAAGGCAACATGCACAAAACAACTTTTGAAAAACGTGTAATACAAATATATGGTCTACTGGGAGGCCATGTGATACTATCTCAAATGCCTTTGAAAGGGTTAACTACCCACATATATTCAGTACAAAATATAAAGGTCTCATAATTAAGAAATCTGTAGAACTAAGGAGAATGTCTGCCAGGGCCAGTTAGGCTTCCCTTGCTGTGTTTCCTCATTAATATTTGTGGGAAAAGATCTTATATGGGAAAGAATGTTCTAGAGAGATAAGTGTAGGTGTGCTCTGGAAAGAAAGATGCTTCAGCTCCTCTCTGATGGAAGTACCTGGTTCCACTAAGGACCCTTCACATCTCTCCCTGGTGCTGCCTGCCAGAAAATATTTACACATTTACCACTTTGGGGGTTCTGAGGTCATAGGAAAGGGATGTATAGAACACAGCAGCCCTCTGTGGGGTGCTCAGCAACTGCACAATTCTGGATGGGGGCCAAGAGGGCTGACAATTGCATGGAAATTAAAGCCCCTTTTATAGAAAGCAAGTATTTTAAAGTTGGGGGCTTGGGGGGTTTTCTTATTTTGAAAAAGAGAAAGTTTGCCTTGTTTGCTGTGTTTAAGAACATCCTTGCTATGGGACAGCTCCTCTTCCTCCCTGCTGGTCTCCTGCAGTCAGCTGTGGGAGGGGAGGGTCAGCAGAGCGTGTTTGCTGTTGAATGTGTATTTATTTCTAAAACTGGGAGGATGGTACCTGTTTTTCCCAAGGTTTTCCAAGCTTTTTGCTCCAAATGAGCTAAAGCAGCAGCGAGCCCCCTCATGCCCAGTTGCAGCACTCACAGCAGAGTGGGGGAACAGCCCCAGACCATCTGCCCTCCGTGTCCTGCCTCTGGCAGTGACCAAGAGCAGCTGTGCAGGGCCACAGTATAAGAGCTGGGCAAACACTGGGAGATAATTCCTCTGGATATCATCTCCCAGCTTCCAGTAATCTGCTGTTTAAGGGCTTACTGGCCAGCAAGTGGCAGCTACATCACTGCATCTAATAGCCCTCAGTGGACCTTCCTGCTGCAAATCTTGCCTCGTTATCCCCTTGCACAATGGGGTTAATGATTTGAACAAGCAGCCCTAAATCAGGAATTTCTTCCTTTTTAATGCTGGGTTATGCCACCTCCAAAGCATCCTTTTAACCTGATTTATACTGATTTGACAAAACCTGAGGCGATGTTGCAGTCAGACCTACTAACTCCTCATTACTGGTGTCTCTCTAAATAGGTGTTGTGCTACCAGTAGAGTACAAAGGGCAGTCATTTCTATGAAGAAAGATGGTCCACATTCCTAAAAATACATTGTTCTGGGGGTTTAAGTCACATTCATGCTTCCAACAGAGAAATTAATTTGGTTGTCACTGACAGAGCCTTTGCTCCCTGTGGATGTATCTACAGAACTGTTTCTTCAGGGGATAATTAAAACATACAGTGCTGAGAGTAAGGGAGAAGGGTATGGACACAGTGTCATAATAACAGTGTCCAAAATGTTCCTTTCATTACTTCCTTCTCTTCAGATCTCGTTCCTGCCTTGTCTCTTTATTTGTATTTGTTTTCCATCAGCAGGATGCAGTCTCTTCATGAATATATTTCCCCAAGTAACTCACTAGAAACAACCCACATTTGATCCTACAGATCATGTTTTCATGGGAACCAAAATCCAGCTGAGTGAAGAGCCTTAGATCCAAAATATATATTTATGAAAACCAAAACCAAATAAACTAAAAAATAACCTCCCCCCAACAAATCCAACCCTCAGGAGAAAAGTTTCTGCTGATACTCTATTTCTCCTTCTCTTCCTTTGTTCTTGGCTGCTTCTAAATGCAAAGCAAACAGCAACACTGCTCCAAGAAATATGGGATTGGGCTCCTGCTGTTACTGTATGACCATCAAGACTATCTATTCCAAAATTCTGCAGGGCAGTTCTAGGTTTTTAGCAAGGAAATCTCATGAAAGCCTTCCAAGAGAGAGGACATAGTGCAGAGAGGGATTTAAGGATCTCACCCAGGAATGTCTTCAGAGCTGCCGGCAAGTCTCTGCCTCCCAGACCTAGGTAAGTCAGGAAAAAAAAATCAGGAAAAATAGTAGGATATTAGGAAAAAATTCTTCTCTGTAAAGATTGTCAGGAATCAGTACAGAACATTTTAATCCTGGAGGAATTTAAAGCCATAGAGATGTGGAAGTTGGAGAAAGGGGTTAGTGGTGTCCTTGGCAGTGCTGGGGGAGTGGTTGGACTTGATATTAGAAGGCTTTTCCAATCTTAATCTTTCTGTGATCTCCAAATTGCTCCGAAAGCCACAGAAACTACTCTGCCATTCACATTCTGCTGATGTACGATGTGATTCTGTGACTTAAAAACTGTATATACAAGACTGGTTTGACTGATGTAACATCATCTTCCCCTTAATAAGCACCTGTAATTTAGAGGCTCTCTAAACCCCATGATTGTTAAGAATAAAACACAGAAGAAGCTATTTAAGTCTGAGAGGCATGTGTGGTCGCAGCACACTGGAGCCTTCAGCAGGGCCGTGCCAAGCTTGGAGAACAGTTTCCATCTTGCTGTGCCACTGCAGCTCCTTAAAAGCCCTATTCTGTTGGCTTTTTTAATCCTGATTTTAAGCCAGGCCTTGGGTGAACAATTATAAGAGAAAAAAAAGCCAGAAATCTCTCCAACTGGAAGCACTCACCCTTGTGAGTTCCTCTGTACCTGTCTCACTCAAAACCTGCATGAATTCCCATCCTGTCTGTGGCCTCAAGGAACACTTTCCATGCAAGTCTTCACCTCCCATCTCATCCCAGTTAATTCCCAGGGTTTGTTGCACACAAACATCAACCTCTTGGTTGCTCAGGGTGTTCTTCAGGACTCAGTGCCAGCAGCTCCTCAGGGTGCTTGTCCAGGAAATAGTCCGGGGGTCGTAGGGACTGTATTATTTTTCTGTTGCTTGCATTTATAGGTAGAAATGCCTGGGTTTGTATGAGGTTTCCTTGGGTTTTTATTGCCAAATACAATGCCAGTGGCTACATAAAATAAAGCTGATTGAGGTTAGTGAAGTCTATGCTTGGCTTGCTGTCGACTGCCTTTTAATGGCAATATTCAACATGCAGATGGGCTTAGAGAGAGGTTACCTAAGTTCAAGTGAGAATTTAAATGTAGATTCATAGATTTTTAAGGCCAGATGGCACCACTATGATCATCTTGTCTGATCTCCTGCATAACACAGGCCATGGAATTGCACCCATTAATTCCCATGTCAAGCACAATGTTACAGAAACGTGTTTCCTGCAGATGTTTTGCTTCTCCTCTGTCAGGGCAACCTTTGAACTGACCTCACATGGATATCGGTGCTGTTAATAACCCAGATTATTGTAATATTAAAGAGAAATGCTTTCAAGGACTTCACTGGAATCTTGGCTTGGTTGCAACTCTTTTCTTTGTTTAATTATTTTTTGGAAGATCGATAGAGCTGTACTGTTGCTTTCAGTAGTATTTAGTAAAAACTCCAGAGGGAGGATCTGACAACCTTGCTCCTTGATGTATTGGCACGTCAGAACAGCATATGGTGAAAGGAAGAGAAACACAAGAGGGAAAGCCAAACCGGAGCTTTTTAGAAACATCCTGATAAATGGGCTGGTGACTAAATAAAGGTTTCTCTCTACCAAAAGCGCAGAAACAACAGCAAAAAAGAGATTTGGTCTGAGAATAAAGCCTTTTCTTGCAGAAAATCATCATCTTTCACTCGTTCGCTTTAGGAGATTGTTATTTTTTCCAGCAGGATTTCTCACTTTCACGGAGAAACAGTGAATCTGGGAAACCTTTCCAAAAATCCAAGGCCATTTTGGAAGTGCCCTCACCAAATGCTGGCATTGCTGTGTCAGCCAGGCAGTCCAAATGTTCCACAGGGCACCGTGAGCCCAGCTCTCTGCTCTTTATTCACCCAGAGCAGCACTTGTTCTTTGAATGGTCTTACTGGCTCTGACAGGAGCTCAGCACGTGAATAAAACATGATGCGACATGAAAAATGATTGCAGGATCAGATGTCGTGTGTGTAGCTGGTTTTAAGTAGGAATAAATAAAACAATAAAAGTGCAGGTACTGTTAATGTTCATTTTGCAGCCTTAGCTGGAGTGAGGTCAGCGGATCTGGCGCAGAGCTGGGAATTCCAGCCTTTCATGTAATTCCCGCTTGAGATCGCGGTGTTTCAGCAGGAGAGATTGAAATGAGGGTGGCAAATGGGGGCAGGGAGTAGGGGATGAATCTTAGCAGGAGAATGGAGGATACAGAGCTTCAAAAGCCTTGTTGGGGCTCAGTTTTGAATGCCTCTCCTCATTTCTCCTCCCTGCAGTAATTGCTCATGACTGTGTGGTGAAAGAAGGTGTGGAAGGAGATGGTGTAACCCAGCCCTCCGTGGTGCAGCTTCAGATTAAGAGGGCACAGACCAAATCCTGTTGTAGTCATGCATCCTACTCATGTATCTTTCATATGGAATCATAGAATCCTTTGGGTTGGAAAACACCTCCAAGATCATCCAGTCCAACCTGTGCCTGATCCCCACCTTGTCCCCCAGCCCAGAGCACTGAGTGCCATGTCCAGTCCTTTCTTGGACACCTCCAGGGGCGAGGACTCCACCACCTCCCTGATTAGCCTTTTCCAAAGCCTGACAGCCCTTTTCATGAGGAAATTCTTCTTGATATACTTATGAATATGTGTACAATTGCTGATTGCAGGCTGCCTTCATTTTCACATGAATTTCAGGGAACAAGCACTAAAAGCAATAAATAAGTAAATTAATAACCCCCCACTAAGCAAATCCTCAAACATCTAGCATATGGAAGATACAGTTTGAGACAGTGTGGGAAGGGATAGTCTCTCAGTGGAGATCTCAGAGACAAACAACAAGCCTTCCCTGACTGTGGCCAGAAATACCTTGGTATTCCTCACTTTCTTCCTGGTCAAAATGCCTTTAATTCACAATTCACTGAATAATCTGCACAGTCTGTAAACAGTCTGTGTGCAGAAAGTGCATCCCACAGGAAGCAGGAAGAAGATGTCTCGGTGTTAGCCCACAGTATTTACAGCTCCTGACAGGATGCCTCTTAGAAATGAAGGTTTCAACATGGCTTAGCACACGCACGCTGTAATTTGTCTGTCATTTCTCTGAAAGTTCATTGGCATTGTCAGGTCATGTTTAACTCAGTAGGGAAATATGGATTTCATCCCCGGTGATTTCACGGAGCATTTTGATAGCCTTAAGGATTCCTGTTAAACCCACAACCTTCCCTCTCCTCCCCACCTCCTCCTGAATTACTGCACCTCTTTGTAGGACTTTGCCATGCAAATGACCCAAAGTGAATCATCAATGATTCTTTCAAACTGTGATTGTTGTCTTAAAGGATTAAACATCTGGCCATGCTGGAATTACCTGGAAGCTCCTTGGAGAGCTGTGTGAGCAGGTGTCCCTGTTGACAGAGCCAAAAATCAGCTGGTCCCTTGCTACAAGATGTTCTGAGCATAAGTGAGAACTCCATTTCTGCACTGGGGCATATCAGAAGTATGAACAGGAATGTTTGGGCCCTCTTCTTCGCCTTTTAATTTTTAGGGAAGAGCTGGAAACTCTCTTTGCAACACTTGTGGGGCTCAATTCAGCACCCACCAAGAGAACACCTCACACTGAGGAGCTGGAGCCAGCCACAGAGCCACCTGATGTTACACACTTCAGAGTGAGACCAGTAAACCTCGTGTGTCTGGAGAACACTTAGTTTCCTATGCTCAACCATTTAGTTCAATGTGTTTACAGGCCCCATTAACAAAAATCTGAGCTGACAGATTAAAAGGACTGTCATTAATTTGGGAGGTGTGCTCCAAGCTAAAACAGAGCTCGGTGCTGATCCTCCGACGTTCAAGCCCGAGTTCTGCATAGAACTGTCTGTGTGGGTTTGGCTGAGTAAATATTCCAATGCCATGTCAAAATAAGAGTGTTTATACCAAAACATTCCTTATTATTTGTTTTTCACTCTTCTGCCATTTTGTGGTTTCATGACACATGCACAGGAAGTTCAGAATAGCATCATTTTACCTGATAAGTGAAAAGGCAATTTTTACAAGCACAACTTAATGTTAATAAGAAAACCTGCATCATTTCATGGTACAAATAGCAAAATTGCAGTAAAATGCTGCTTTTAAGAATCTTGCCTTCAGCTGCAGTCAGTGTGCCTGGATACACATTCCTGAAAGAAGGATAGGAGGCTTATTCTCTGCTGGTTACAACTCAAAGACAACTTTTAATCACCAGGAGTCAACATTGTCTTTCAAACTGCACCTTGGCCGTCAGGGTGGAGGAGGGGAAGAACGGAGATGACCTTTTCTGCTGACTGCCCAAAACTGACTTTGCTAAACTCCAAGAGTGGATTATCATTGCGTGTTTTTGGCTCATTGTTTGAACTAGGCAGAGCTGGCTGTGGAATATGGGATGTGCCAGAGTGTATTACTGTTAAACTTCAATCTCCCAGTGCTGGTTTCATGTGGAACACGGAGTGCTCTTTAGTGGCGGTGCCTCATGTCCCCACTGCTGCTTTGATGCAGATCTGAGAGGATCCCACACTGACATGCTGTCAGAGCATCGCTGAAGTGGCAGGAGAAAGGTCCGTGATGACGTGACAGATCTGAGGACAAGCAGGACCCACTGAAACCATTGCAGGGTAGGACCAGATGCCACAGGTAGAACGTTGTAACTGGATATTTCCTCCCGGGCTTCTCCAACACCTCAGCAGAGCATTGCAAGGCGCATTTGGGGGGATGTTTGTTCCTCACGTCTCCACTCAGTCATTCTCTTACTACAAGCCCCTTCCAGAATTCAAGAGTGAAGAATCATCCAAGCAACTCATAATAATAATTCTGTGGCTGTCTCGTTAATGCCTCCGTAATTAGCATTTGTTCTTACAGATGGAATCTGTAATCCAGACATAAGTATTCCATTTTAAATGGGCACCTGAATTCCAGTCATGAGTGGTGTAAACTTTAATTATATTTCAGAAGTGCATTTCCCTCATAATCCTGTACTTTTTATTAGACACAAAATAACATTTCTGCTCATTTTGGTTAGATTTTTTTTCTTTTGCTCTTTTCTGTTTAAATACAAAAAATGTGAAGTATAGGAAAGCCTGTTGACTTAGACAAATTAAACTTGGACAGAGTAATTCATGCACAGGGTTTAATTTTTCCCCTACTTCTCTCTCAAGATATAATAATTTCCTGAATCAAAATCTGAAGCTTCATAGTGCTATGATCTATTAATAAAAAAGTGCTAATTTAATATGAAAGCTATTATTTAACATATTGCAAAGCTTAATCTCGGTTGTTATTTCAAGTTCATGTTGTTGAGCTTCAGTTATTCGAGGAAAAAGACATATAGTTTAATTGGATGTTGTTCTCTGCTGATGGAACACACAGACTTTGCTTTCCAACCAGGACTTACCTACTGATCTCATTTTGCCATGGAGAAAACGAAAGCACAGAGCTGAGGAAATGCAGAAACGGGGCTGACAGTCTAATTCTGAAGGTGCCTCACTGCGAGTAGAAATATCTCATTAAACTTTGGCTCCTGGACTTTACACAAGGGCCTGGAGTGATAGGACAAAGGTCAGTGGCTTAAAACTGACAGACAGCAGAGTTAAATGGGATATTGGGAAGGAATCCTTCCCTGGGAGGGTGGGCAGGCCCTGGCACAGGGTGCCCAGAGAAGCTGTGGCTGCCCCAGCCCTGGGAGTGTCCAAGGTCAGGTTGAAGCACCCTGGGCTGGTGGGAGGTGTCCCTGCCCATGGCACGAGGTGAAATAACGGGAACTTTGAGGTCCTCCCAACCCAACCCATGGTATGATTCTGTAACTCACTGAGCTGAAAATTTAGATAGTCTAAAATGACATTTAAAGAGTTCAGATTTAAAGCAAAGAATTCTGTCATTTCTGAAAATAAACTCAACGGCTTTAACAAGTTGCATTTTTGGTGTCTCCAAATGACAGATCTTTTTTCTCTCTATCTATTTATTGAGTATTATCTCTCTACCCTGCCTGTCATGACAATACTTAAAGTTCTGTGATATGCAGGTTTTGGTGACATTATTGACTTCAGAAAGTTCCTCTCTCCTTCACATTACATTGTATTCAACTCCCCAGAGAACTTCATGGTTATATTACATAGATCTGATCCAATTTATTTCAAGAACAAGATATTGGTTGTAAGAAAGCATATCCTGCTCTCTATCTTTAGGAATTACCTACAGGTGTTAAAACTCCAAGCCTAAACATTTTTCAGAATTAGGCTGATGGGGCTTGATGTCTTTCTGAAGGAATAACATGAGAAATACACCCAGAATAACAAGATGTGATAAGCCAGGAGCTCCAATTTTCCTGATAATTTTTCTTAATTAGCTTTTGGGGGCTTTTTACTTTGGGCTACTTGGTTATATTGGTAATAAAAATAATCCCCTTGTCATAGCTTGGATATATCCAACAGCCAAGTAAGTCTTCTCCATCTATTTCTCCTCATCTCCATGGACCCTGCAAGCTGCCTGCAAGGTATAATTAATTTATATTTTGTACCCCAAGGAGGAAAAGTTGAGTGTTCATCAGCCTGTGTGTTCTAGCACTTGGTTGAATTACTGTCAGGGATCTTATTAATGTTTATTTGAATCCCCCTGATAAACAAACCTGTATTCTTTGCCCTTAATTTCCTTCTTGAATGTAATAAATCAAATCGAGGCACTAATCATATTACATCCACTTGTTATTATGATAATTCAGACCAGTAAAGGGCCTGATCTTGGTGCTCCTGGAGGTGGATATCAATGGCAGGACTAAAATACAAACAGAATGCCCAGGAAGTGGCTGTGAATTAAAAGCAAATCTCAACTCGGAGTTCCAGCTACTCTGATGTGGAATGTCTGCACAAGCAGCAGAAGCCGCACAATTCTTAGTCCAGCTCATAAATGTGGTTCCCAGAAGGTGCTGAGCTGGAAGGGACCCCCAAGGATCATCGAGTCCAACCCTTAACCCTGCACAGGACCATTTGTTGGTGGCTTGGGAGCCTCAACTTCTGCTTCTTATCTGAGGCTTTCAATTTTGTGATCAGTGGCTGAGCAAAAAGCCCATTGCCAGCAGTTCCTGCTCTAGTTGTCTGCATTATATTTTACAATCTCAAGGAAGCTTGGAAGAAGAAATTTTAATTGTCCAGGAATTGAAAGGGTGTCTTTCTCCCAAATACTGAATACTAGTATAATTTTCATCTAGATATTTTTATTCATTTTATTCCACTCTAATCCAACACTGTGTTTTCTCTTCCAGTTCTAAACTGAGCTGTCAAAAAGCCAGGTTTTAGTGTCTAAGGAGTGTGCAGAGAGAAAGAAAAAAATCATATTTCTCTGTTCTTTTGTGCCCTTAATTTACCAGGAGAACTCAGTCTGACCCAGGACTCCAACAGGGAGAAAATACACCTTTAGAACAGCCCATGGAAAGAAAGAAAATAGTAAATAGCAATTAAATGTGATATTCTGACAGATTAGCATATGCATAAAGTAAATAAGTCTGAAATTAGATATATCATCCTTTGCATTCAGTGAGAAATATTAATGAAGAGCCAGGAGTGAACAGGGGCAAGGTCATGAAGGGGATCCATAAACCAACCATTGTTCTCATTGCAGCTTCACAGACCCTCTGTGTGGGGAATCAGGGATCTGTGTAGGGAATCATGGATCTGTGTAGGGAATGAGGGATCTGTGCAGGGAATCAGGGATGCCATGGGAATGTCCAGCTCCTCTCATATCTTCCTTTCTCCTCCTTTAGTTTCTCCCCCTGGAAATCTGTACATCTTGCAGAAGAGAATATGATGACCCAGCACCCTGTACCCCAACACACCAGGGCAAATTTATGGGCAAATTTTTTAAATCCAGGGAAAATATTCCTGTTCCTCTGAGGCAGACGATGCCCAGCCCAGGCAGATAAGGCACCTTCATGCTCTTTCTTAAGAACTGTCTGGAAATGCTGTTTTCTTCTGATTTCTGACCTTCCTGCCCTTTCCCAGCCATGCTTGCAAATGGCAGAGCCTTCATGTCCCTAAATCTTAGGAAAATTCCCCTTAAAGAAGGTATCTGAAGTCATTAACATAACCCTGATGTTTAGTTTTCACAATGAAATATGGTATTTATTTACTTTCTCTTGTGAACACCAGGCAACTTTGTTGTTGTTGTTTGCAACTAATAATTCTTGGCATGTTTTGCTGCACATTTTAGTGTATATATTTATAGAACTTAATTAAATCCAGCATCACATTAGGAATACATATATATTAAATCCCCGAGTCATGCTTCTTCTTCTTCTTTTTTTTTTTTTTTCCTCCTCACATGCATTTAGTAAAAGAAACATTTCCAAAATTCCCATCTGTTCTGTATGTAAATCCAGTTAATTATACACTGATTGACAAGGCTATAAAAGGACATTTTGGGGAGATGATAGGTTTAGAGACTGCTGCACTAAAAATTAACATGTGTAGGCATTCTGCAGTTTTCCCATGGAAACTCTATGTAGGAGTCAGGGAGATACAAATAATACAACAAAATGTGCTCTGACTGTCACCCATGTGGTGTCATGAAGGGTTTGGGGTTGTTTGCATGGATTTATCCATCCTGGAGTAAATGTGGATGTGGGGAGGGATCAGTAATTAAAAAATAATGGCACAACTTCAGCAGGAGCAGAGGTCGGTCTTGGACATCTGAATTAGCAGGTTGTAATTCTGTTGAATGAAAGCTGGAGGAATCCCAGGGAGCTGTGCATGGGCACACAGGCACTTATGTGATCATAGAATCCCGGAATCTTTGAGGCTGGAAAAGCCCTGCCAGTCCACTGAGCCCACCCTGTGCCCAATGCCCACCTTGTCACCGAGTGCCACGGCCAGTCCTGCCTTGGGCACTTCCAGGGCTGGGCACTCCAAACCTCCCTGGGCAGCCCCTTCCAAGGCCTGACCACCCTTTCCATGGAGAAATTCCTCCTTATGTCCCACCTGCCCCTCCCTTGGTGCAACTGGAGGCCATTTCCCCTTGTCCTGTCCCTGTTCCCTGGGAGCAGAGCCCGACCCCCCCCGGCTCCCCCCTCCTGGCAGGGACTTGCAGAGCCAGAAGGTCCCCCCTGAGCCTCCTTTTCTCCAGACTGAGCCCCCCCAGCTCCCTCAGCCCCTCCTGCTGCTCCAGCCCCTTCCCAGCTCCCTTCCCTTCCCTGGACACGCTCCAGCCCCTCAATGCCTTTCTTGCAGTGAGGGGCCCAAAACCAGACAGAGGACTCAAGGTGCGTCCCAAGTGTTGAGTACAGAGGGACAAACCCTTCCCTGGTCCTGTGGCCACACAATTTTTGACACAAGCCAGGATTCCATTGGCTTTCTCAGATAGCTGGGCACACTGGCTCATGTTCAGCTGCTGTCGATCAGCAACCCGAGGCCCTTTTCCCCTGAGATGATCAAACTAGAAGAGCTCAATTCCCACCTGATTGAACTCCTGAAGCCCAACTGGGAGCAATAACACAGCAGCAGGAGTTTTGTCTTTGGAAGCAAACTTGAAGTTCTCATCCCAAAATATGTCAGGTGCTCTGGTCTCTTAAAAATGTGCATCTAGTGGCGGTGGTGGTGGCAAGGGAAGGAGCAAAGCAGGAAAATAACACCTAAGGAAATGTTGGCTTTATTCCTCCATATATTCCCATATCTATCAAAGGGATGATGGATTTCGCAGCTGGACACCTTGAACACAGCACTGAGAGCTGCAATAATGAATCCTGGACATTAACATCTTGGACCTGAACCTGAAATACTGGACTTTTGTCTAAATATAGCCATGAGGCAAGATGAGCCACTCAGTTTCTTTTCAATAAATCACACACTTTTAAAAAGAATGCATTTTATGTTTCTTTGTCCTTTCTGCTCTTTATTTATCTTTTTTTTTGTGTGGAAGGGGGGTTTGTTACCTACTTAGACTACTTCCACTGTGGGCAAGGAAGAGGAGACCTTGGATTTCATACATACATATATATATATATATATATGCATATATGAGCAGGGATATTTATGAGAATCTGAGAAAAACATTATCAAAAACATTACCAGAAAATTTTGACAGGAATGGAAGGAAATTGAACACAGAAAAAGGTCAAACAGAAATCAGACAATTTCTTAATTGTATTCTTAATGAGGGTAATTAGGCATTGGAACAGATTAATAATGGATGTGGTTCATGCGGCATCGATGAGGATCTTGAAAATAAGATTGTATCTCCTCCTAAAATGCCTGATCTAATTTGAGCAGGAGTTATTGGGTTAGATGAAGGGCCCAAGAAATAAAATCCCAATCTGTGGCACAGAAACCTTCACAAGAATTCTGAAATGTCTGAGTCTGGAAAAATCCACCAGGAGAAAATCCAATTGTTCCACTGAGCTGAAAGGTTGTACAATCAGGTTAAAAAAATTAACACATCGTCTAGGAATGCTTTAATCAGCTCTGTGCTAAAATAAGACCGTGAAACAGTCATTTTTGGCTCCTTGGTTTGAGTTTCTGGGAGGGGAGGAAGACTTAAACCCCCTCCATGACATGGAAGGTGTTAGTGGGTTAAACTCTCGCCCAGACCTCGCTGGGAGCAGGACCCAGCTAGGATATTCCTCATCCACCACAAGGCTCAGTGTTCCCAGAGTGACATTCCCAAGCCAGTGCCCTCATTAAAGTTTGAAGGTACAACTGGTTTACGAGTCTCCCAGTGCTTGTACTCCCATAAATCTCTTTGGCTGATGTTTCAGCCCAGGTCTTACAACAATACTGGCTTTGTGGGGTTCTTTTTTTTTTAGCTTTTTTTTTAAGATTATACATAAAAGAATTGAACTCTGTTTTATATTTTCTGACTTTTTAAAGGTTATACGTAAAAGGATTCATGTGTATTTTATATTTTCTGACTTTTTTTCCCCCTAAGATTATACATAAAAGGAATAATCTCTAATATATATTTTTCTTGTTTGAACACAATGTTCGTATGATACTCATTGATCACATCAACAAGGGGTTCCTGGCCAGAGTTCCCAGGTGCTTGTAGGGAGTTTTAGGTCATTTTAAGTGGGATTTTGGGGGATTTATGTTTAACATGATGGGGGAAGAAGAGGAAAGAACAGGGTTGAATTGCTCCTCAGATGCTTGGCCACAGAACTTTGTCACTGCCATCCTGTCCCCCTCTTTCCTTCAGGGAAATTTGGGGCTCTCACAGGGTGCAGTCCAGGAGCACCATTTAGCCCTTCCAGGAAAAGCTACATCTGGAATTGTATGTTTAGTAAATGAAGTGCCTTTTCCTGACTGGAATGGTTCATCCCCAGCAGGCAACAACGGAGGGCTCTGCTCCAGATGGAGAATGTCAGGCTCCTCATAACCTAATTAATCTAAACCAAACTTGCAGCTGATTTAATGAGTCGTAGTTGACAGAACAGCGTCAATAAGGACCGAAACATCGGCTGAGATCTGTGGGGAGCCTTAAATCAGAGCAAACTGATACCATTAGCACCTCCACAGCACTTGTGCAGAGCAGAGCAGCAGAACAACTCCTGGAGGTCAATTCAAAGCAGCTGCTCTGAGCTCGTGGTTAACAGGACAGCCCATGGTCCCTGCTCATTGCAGGGGTTTGGAGTTGGTGACCTTCAGAAGGTCCCTTCTGACCCAAACCCTTCTGTGACTCTCACTGTGTGCAAACAGGGGTTACACAAGGTTTGCAGTTCCATGTGACCTGGTGACGTGCACACACTGGGAGAGGGGGAGAATCAGGAAAGAGCTGCAAATATTCAAACCAACAGGAAATTTAAAATTGATTTTAGACACAGTCAATAAAAAAAAATAAAATTGAAATTAAAGGGTGCTGAAAGGAGCAACCTTTCTCAAACCCACTGCTGCCCAGTGAGGGTATTGTCCAACTTCTGTGTATAAACCATTTTTGTGTTCAGGAGGTACAAAAAATAAACTTACCCAAGAAGGAGGTTCCAAAAACCTCTCACTAATGAAAACAACAACTGTTTTGGGGCCGTATCCCAGGAAAACTCTGCAGGAAGAAATGACTGGCACAGGCAATAGCTGTGTCTGGCAAGTGTCACTTCAATTTGTTGGTACAATTCATCCTGCCTTGGTGATGGTGATTTACAGTAACTTGCCCCTTCACAACTGAATACATTCCTAAAATGATTCTATGACAAACAAGGTGTAATGCTGAGTTTTTATTTACGGGAGGCTTATTAGAATATTGAAGCAACCTACCATCAAGGAAGAATCCAAAATGTAGGGCACAGCCAAACCACACATTAGAGAGCACAAAATCTGTGACAGAGCTGTCAAGGAGAGTGTTGGGCACAGGGGGCTGAGAAAGGAGAGAGAGGGGGGTAAAAGAAAGGGAGTTGCAAGTTATTTGCTCCATATTATTACTTTATTTAATTTTAAAATGTTATAAATTTTAATTATCCATGTAGCCATTTGTTCATTTGTTTATTAATTTATTTTAATTTCATTTTTGTGTTCATATTTTATTTTTTAATGTATCCATTTGTTTATTTGTCTGCTTATTTTTGTATTTATTGATTGATTTTACTGGTAGGAGTTCACTCCTTTTCATTGAGTTTCTTGGCAAGTTTTCACTCTGGAAAAGCGAAGTCTTTCCCCGGGAACGTTCAGGTTGATGAGCCCAACACCCCACTCAGCTCAGGACTCACTCCAAAGTTAGACCCCATTGCTCATCACTTGATTGCAGGAGGTGACAAGGATGAAGATTCCGTGTCCCCTGCCTTCCTGCCACATCCCAGAGTTGTCCAGAGGAATGTCCTGGCTCCATGTAAAGGGGAACAGCTTCACCCCTTGACCTTCTCCCTGAGCTGATCAGATGCTCCTGGTCCTGTTAATGGCTCTGCACAGGGATGGGTGGGAATTTAAGGAGCTGGGAGCTTTCCCAGTGATATTCCTGCTTCCCAGCCAAGAGAAACATGGGATATTTCATTTCCATGAAATAGCACTGAGTTGTTTCAGTGCTCTTTAAGCTGCTCCCACTACTTCAGGAAACTCTAATTCCTTAAATCTGATGGGTTTGACGCTGTGAAATCATGTCACCAATAATTAAAGTTCAACCTGGATGTTTTCCAGCCCTGGCTCCATGTTGACAGCCAGGTATTTCCCCCAGAATACCACGAGGGTCACCAGGGCAATAATAGGAACATGTTTCCAAATAATGAAACTTCTGGGAGAACAAGACTTTAATTTTTGTTTGCCTTTCTTATCACCAGGGTTACAAAAATATTTGGGGTTATTCCCCTCGTTGCTTTTAATTTACACCAGAACTCTGAATAGCCACTGCTTAGTCACCAGGAGGCTGAATTTATTGAAATCAATAGCTAATTAGGTTTCTTAATATATTACCTTTCACTGCAGAAATGTAAGCAATTAAGTTTCTGCACAGATCCTACTGTTGCTTTTTGTTTCTGCTTGACTAAATTCTGCCTGTAATTGATCATTGATAGACCCAGATATCACATTGATTTCTTTAGCCAGTGTATTTTTAAGGAATGAAATAATTACATTTTGGCCGGGAAGATTCATATTTTTTCAGCAAGTGGAAGATGAAATTAAAGGGCGTGAAACATGATTTTATTAAGCCACAACACAAAGGTGTGTTTTCCTCTTACTTCTACCTTCAGATTGCTTTGATTACAAGGAAAAAATTGCTTCCATGAAAAGGAATATTTCAAGAGTGTAGAAATCCCTATTCACAGGAAAAGCAGAATGTTTTAGGAACTTTTTAGTTGGTGGGGACAGGGAAATCCATCAAATGGTACCTCTTGTAGTACTGTCTGTGGTACAAAATACTTGATACAACCTGTATTTTTAATTTTTAATCATTTAAGAAGTCTTCTATCTTTTTTATAAGGACCTGAATAATAAATATGAAAAAAAATGGGTTTCCCCCTTAAATATACATATTAAATATACATATTAAATATACATATTAAATATATGGAAAAATCAGAACTGGCTCAATATAGACAATACTTCTCCCATGTTCTTTGTCAAGCACCTGAAAGTCACAGCAACACCCTCCAATACCCAGAAGAAAAGATGATTCTCTGCACGGTGCTATAAAAGAACAATAATTCTTCCAGGAAAAATGCAAGTGATGGGTTTTTTTAAAAACATATGAAAAAATGAGCAACACTTTGGGAGGAACAGAAGAGTTGTACAGCCTGCCAGCCTCTTTTCTTTATGTAAATGATTTATTTATATATGTGCAAATCCTTGACACTGAAAATACTCTGGGAGCAGCATCATTTACAGGAAATCAAACCATTCCTGTACTTATCCAGGAAACTCCCTCTGCAGAACCACATTCCCACTGCATGAGGGCCATGGTGGAGAGTTATGGCTTGGCTTAAGAGTTTTCAGCTTTTGTCATTAAAATTGAAGGTTAATGGTTGGACTTGATGATCTTAGAGGGCTTTTCCAACCTAAAGGATTCTGTGATTCCATGATTTTTGTGTGGCACATCCATAATGCCCAGAGAAGCTGTGCCTGCCCCATCCCTGGAAGTGTCCAAGGCCAGGTTGGATAAGGCTTGGAGCAAGCTGGGCTGGTGGGAGGTGGGGTGGGGTGATGGGATGATCCTCAGGGTCCCTTCTGACCCAAAGAATTCCATGATTCTGTGATAATATTCAGTACAAATATGGCTGAACAGATTTGTTTGCTGACAGTTTTCAGGAACTTTTCCTAAATAAAGTCACCCTGGAAATGGTACTTTATGGAAGACAAATATCATCATCTCCCTTGACAGGAAAAGTGGCTGGTCGTGCTATTATAGGACAGAGGCTGGTTTAGACTAAACACCCCAGCAGGTATTTCTATTTAGTACAGCCCTGTCAACCTGAAATTGTACTTTCTAGTACTTGGAAATCCCATTCACACAGAGACAGCAATTGTAACAAAGTGTGTGTTGACTCATTTTATTCATATTCACCTCATTTAGTCAACTGAATTAAAAAAAAATAATAAAAATAACCCACTTGCTGAATGTTTCTGGGTACATATTTGCCATTTATGTCAGTATAAAAATAGCTGCATTTCTCTGGTGGTTTTTTTTTTTCCCCCAAAGACTTGGGAACAGATTTTTGAGCTGCCTTGAAAGCAAGTTGCATCAGAGATGACATTTCAAAGATACTACCCAATAAATAAAGTTATTGTGCCCATTTCCCTGTATTTCGGAGCTCATTGTTAGGAACAACAGCCCCATAATTGTGGCTGCTTGTGACATTAATGAAGGAATGCTATATGAAGCCTGGATTTTGGAATCTTTTATGCATATGAATAGTGTGAAGTCCAATCTAATGATTAAGACCCACTTGAGGCTTTTGATTCTGCAAGATGTTGTTTTGTGTGTGCCTTTCAGCTCCCTTTGACTTACAAGTGGCTGGAACGTTGCAAATCTCAAGCACGATTGAGGCTAAAAAGGGAAAGAGAAGGAAAAGGATGAAACATAAAGGAGTAGTTGGACTCTCCCTCCTGCTGTCACAGCTCTGGGCACGCAACACCAACACTTGACTCGAAGAACTGGAGGGAAAAGCGTCGGGGTTTCCAGCGAGCCAGAGCTATTTTAAATGTGCATTTGTGCGAGTTTGTACGAATGCAGACCTGCCAAATGTTGGTGCCGTGGCTCTGGCAGGCTCCGTGCTCGGCTTTTTTGGGTGTTTGGTGCAGACAACAACCCCAGCACCTGCATCCACAGATGCAGCCTCGGCTCCCCTCCCCGATCCCACAGTCCATCCCAGCACAGCGAGGTGGGGCCGGGCATGGGATGACCTCGAGGAGCAGGAGGAGCTCACACCGCTTGGTGCTGGTAGGAAAAAAAAGAGAAATACCTGCTGTTGATCTATTCCACGCACCACAATTGTGTATTTCCTGCTCTTTTCTATCTGGACCAGGAGGTTTGGAAGTGTGGTTTAATAGCAGCCTGCTACAGATTATCCTGCAAAGGGATTTTTAATAAGGTCGTGCTACAGGAAGCCAAATCTGATGGAAACAACCTTTTTTTTAAGTCTAATCTGCCTCGAGAGAAAAGGCAGATTCACCCCCAGCACTAATGAATGGGTCTATTCCAACCTCATTTTATTTTCTAACCTACTATAAGAAAAATACACGGAATAACCTGTATATAAATATATAGGGGTTGAACTCGATGATCCGATGTGTCCCTTCCAATTTGAGATATCCTCTGATTTATGAAATAAAGGCTGCAGGTAAATACTGAATTTTAAAAATATTACTGCCACTAGATAGGACTTTTAAGCAACAACACATGTGTTTTCTCAATTTATCACTGTCCTGGAAGTTACTGGGACAGGGACAAAGCTTCTCTCTGGGCAGTGGGGACACAGTGTTAAGAGTCTCAGGTTATTATTGTTCTTTAACAGGGAAAATGTAAATGTCAAACACCCCATTTGATTGAAAAAAAAATTCCATTATTTCCAAGTTAATGGAAATACTTCCTGAACACATATTTCCTGATATGTGTTCCCCAAAATACTTCATGATTTTACAAAATGATTTTGAGGTGGAAATAAATATTTGAGTTGTCCACCAGGCTGGAAAAATCTATTTTTGAACCAGCTTTGTTTAAAACATCTGCAAAATAAGAGAAAAAGCGGTGTGGAGATTCCGTTCCCTACCTGGAGGATAAAACCCAGCTGTTGTTCCACGGTTCAGAGCCACGAGGAATATCATAATGAAAAGAAACTGATGGGAATCTCAGGTGGCACAATAAACTTACTTGTATTTTATCTCTGTGCCTGTCATGAAAAGAGTGGTTAAAATTAACTTTAAAACAGGAAAAAAGGAAATATGTGCTATTTGCTGCGCAAATTCCCCCCTTTCAGCTTTATTTTCATTTGCAGCTGTGCAAGCTGAGTATAAAATGCAGCTATTTTGACTTTGTGGTATTTTAGGTCTAGTTTGAACAGGTGTAAAAAAATGATTGAAGGCAGCCGAGAATTGGACCTTTTCCTTCCTCTGCTTGTTCCGTGGTGCTTGGTTTTATGTGGCACCTCTTCCACTACAGCAAAGGCACACAGGAGCCTAAACAGCAAAATAAAAGCCTGCCATGCTCTACTAAATCTTATTACCCAAACTAGAACAATTTTAATGCCTTAAAGGTTTTATCCATTGGGTCCCCATGGGAGGACAATGTTGGGTTCGGAGCACATTTATTTTCCTTAAATTTCTGAATTTCAATCAGGTTTGCTCTAATAACTGTCAGCTGACCTGATTAAAACCTACCTCTCTTCTAGTGGATTTAAATCAACTTGGCTGCCACACAGCAAGCTGAAAGACAAGCTACTTTAGCCGGCCATCTGCTACACTAAATTCATTTATTTTGGAGAACTTTGCTTTAATTCAATTAGCAGGCCCATATTTCAAGGCAGGTGTAGGAGAGAAATCTGTATTTCAGGTTCCTATGTGGGATATGGTGTAGGCAAGTGAGGAGTGAGAGGAGGGCTTGGCTAATATAAAGAAAGGAAGAAAGGATTTCCCTGAAAGCTTTAATTACAGTTTTAAAGTAGAAAACTTAAACAGGCTTTAGAATAAGAAATATTTAAAATAATTGTATTGTGACCTTGCAAATTACTGCTAGTGTTACACACAGTGCTAAACCACGAGAGAAATTATATAAATACTGCAACTTGGTTAACATTTGCAGTTTCTGACTCATAAATTACCATGAAAATGGTGAATATTTCAGGCTCCAATGAGGTCTTTACCCATTGCTTGGCTTGGGGTTGTAGATCTGAAAGACAAAGCGTCAGAGACAGCTCACGTGTGGCTTTTGTGTGGCGTTCAGAGCCCTCTTGTCACATCTGTCAGCTGCTGGGAGGAGCTGCCCTCGATGGATGTGCTGGCAAAGACCCCCAAGCGTGTGTGGATGGCCTCATCCAAGTGTGTGGATGGCCTCATCCAACGGGAAAACACGGAGCTGCTGGATGGAAGCACAAACAAGCTCCTGGGCTGCTGGTGGGCTCGCAACAAGAGTCGTGGCTCTTCTTAAAAATAACATAAAAGTTCATTTTGGCCAGTGCTCAGGTTAAGAAAAATGGTTTTAATGATGCCAGGGGAGGGGCAGGTGGGACATGAGGAGGAATTACTTCATGGAAAGGGTGGTCAGGCCTTGGAAGGGGCTGCCCAGGGGGGTTTGGAGCCCCCAGCCCTGGAGGTGCCCAAGGCAGGACTGGCCGTGGCACTCAGAGCTCTGGGCTGGGGGACAGGGTGGGCATCGGGCACAGGGTGGGCTGGATGACCTTGAAGGGCTTTTCCAACCTCGGTGATTCTGGGATTCTTTTGATCTCTCTTAAATGAAAACCGATTTTCTTAGATTGCAGCAGCTCCCTTGAGTTTTATAACACAGGTAATGAGTGCTAAGAGAAAACAAAAAATGTCAGCACTGAATCAGTTTTGAAGACAAAGCAAGAAAATACTTTAGGAGGCTGAGCATGAGGATGTTTATTGATTGTAATTTCTTTGGAACTAGTTAGGTTTTTATTTGCAATCCTAATTTGGAAGAAAAAACATGCAAGGCCCCAAATATCACCACAATAAATTTATTTCCTGCCCAGCTCTACTCAAAGTGCAGATTCATTTCACTACAATCTGGGTTACCTTCTACTGAAAGGTCATATAAAAATGGTCTTTTATTACTGGTCTGACATTTTATTAAAATTCTGCCTTTTTTTATTGTGTATTAAAGAGAAGTGTTGGTGTGGGAGTGGGCAAGGGGGACAAGGAACCTCTGCCAGCTGTGGTTTCAGCCACTTTTGCTTCATTAAGGCAATGCCATCACAATTGGAGTAAGAGTTAGTGCCTGCTCTAAGGCCTGTAATCAAAATGAATGGTTTTCATCTCTAAACCCATTAGATAGTTAATCAGGATGTGCTTAGTTAAACAAATGGGGTCAGCAAAGATTTATGGTGTTACTGAAATAGAAGGGAAGCAAGCAAACAAACAGAAAAGCAAACACAATAATATTGGTGGGTTTCACGTTGCTGCTCCTTTAGGAAATGGAACCACAAATCCATCACTGCCCTCCAGGCAGGGTAGGGGTTTTTTCAACTGCTTTCATGCTTCTGATGAAGCAGTTCATATTCTGGTGGGCAGAGATTGTGAAATAATTTCATCTTTTCCATCCCTCATTTAGATTTCCTCAAGTTTTCAACAGTTTCATAGTGGCTGGATTTTGTCCCCTTCTCATGCCTTGTTTTTCTCTTACTCTTGTGTGCTCAGTTAAAGCTGATGGGGCTGTTGGGAGCAAGCAGGTGTAGAAGCTGTAGACATTTAAGAAGTCATTAATTTTATGTTTTACCCCAAAAAACCTCATGATCCAAAAAAACCCTTTGGGTTGGAAGGGACTTTAAAGCCCATCCAGTGGCACCCCCTTCCATGGGACACCTCCCACCAGCCCAGGTTGCTCCAAGCTCTGTCCAGCCTGGCCTTGGACACTTCCAGGGATGGACCATCCACAGCTTCTCTGGGCACCCTGTTCCTTCCTGCCAACCAGCAGCCCCTTCAAGCACTCCTTAGGTCAGCCCATCCCTGTTTCCCAGGGTTCACTTTCCACGCAAGACAAGGAGGGTGAGTTGGTACTTTAAGCAAATTCTAATAAAAGGGAAATTTTCTAAGGGCTAAAAGCAATTTTGCCTTTGCAAAGTATTCACAAGCTTCCATTAAATATTTGCTCTTTTTAATTGCAAATGTCAGCTCGGAATGGCTCTGTTTTTACTGCACTTAGGAGCATATTAGTTCTGTCCCTCCAGGGGAAGGAATGAATTTCCCCCCTCCAATGCAATGAAATATAGAGCATTTAAATAATTTCTTTCACAAACACATTTTTCAGTCCTGCCTATGAATGAAAACAGATTTATTCTTTGTGCTGAATTTGTAGGTTTTTTTTCCTTCTACAATTTGGAGCTTGTATTTCTTAAATATAAATGAAGTGATTTCTCAATGCAATTGTGAAATTCCAGTTTTCACAGCACATTTTGACTAATTTCTATACATTTATCCAGAAGGGGGGGATATGGAACTGAAGCCATTAGTAGTGATACGTATTCCACTTATTCCTGACTGACTGACATAATTGCAGCTCTCCAAGTCCTATTGTGGTTGCAGGATGGGAGATATACTTTTATTTCAGTTTAGTATTTTGGAGCAATGCCTCCTGAGGAAGAAAGAAACTAATAATTTCTTGTCAGCAGCAAGCTGTAATTATATGTATTTATACTTAACCTTTCCAGATCCCACTCATTAACATTTCCTTGGCACAGGCACAGTTTACATTTTGATATACTCCTTTTGTGTAAAGGTTATAATGACTGTGGCAATCTTTGACTTGCTAATGTTCCCTGTCCTCAAAGTGCTGGGGCTACGTCAAAACATAAACTTGGGGAGAACAAGGCTTGAACTATGGATTTTACTTTATTCTGCTAAACAGTCTCATTAAATTAGTCATGTCCTTATTCAGCACAATAAAATCAACAAAAGCCATTAACAATTTAAGCCTTAATGCCCTGACACAGTAACTACTCGTGATGCTCGGAAGGAACCTCTGGAGAACATCTGGCCCAACCTTCTGCTCAAGACAGGACTGGCATCAAAGTTAGATCTAACATCAAAGTTGGACTTAACATCAAAGTTGGGCCAAGCTGCTCAGGGCCTCAGTCACACAACATTTGAACATTTGCCAAGATTAAAGCTGCTGGTGTCCACCAAAGGACAGGAGAAGACATCACTCCACCTCAATTCTCTTCCATCCTGGGCTCTGGAGGGACATCACCTTCTCATTTTGCTCCTCAGGGATGGGGAGATGCAGCTGGAAATACTGTCCTGTGCTGAATTCTCCACCTTTCCCTCTTCCCAGAGGCATCTGTTGAAAATAAAATAGTCACACAAAATTTTAGGTGGCAATAAAAATAAATCATTATGACAGTAACTATTCCAATTACAGTCTAATTAGAAGAAAAGCAAGGGAGGTACTTGGGAAAGACACTGTTTCTCAGAAGGGAGGAATTTTATTGGCCTGATTTTTCCTTATTCCCCAACTCTTCCCTCTGTTGTTTGAAGCTGAAAGGAAAAGCAAAGCAGTTTAGGAAAAGCCACTTGTGTAGAGCAGGTGAAGTAACAGCCCAAGAGACATTAGAGGTGATTAGGAAAAATAAAGTTCCTTATAAGAGTGAGACATTGACTGACTGAAAGTTATTGATGGCATCACCAAGAAAATGAGAAGTGAAGTGGTTAAATTGTTACTCAGTATGTAAAATTGGCAAGTTAAAAACAAGACAAACAACCAAACCCCTCTCCAGATTATACTTGATCAAATAACCAGGAAAAAATGGTAGTTGAATATCTGATAATGAGATGCAGAGTGAATTTTTCCCCTTTTCCATTAGAGTTAATTGCTGAAAATCTGGAGCAGGGGATGTGGGTTTGGTGGTCTTATTCACCTGGGACTTTTCACACATGATTTCAGCAGCAAAGAAATATCCTCGCAGTCAATAGGTCAAATAAAACAGTGTTTATGGGGGGGAGAAAGGAAAAAGATGGAGATCACATTAAATCCAACTTGACTTTCATTCTGGTCAGAGCACAGCTACATGATCATACATGAATGTTTCATAGAGAAATTTGCTTAAAAGCAAATTGTGGAAGAGGAAGTAGAGCACTGGAACCTGACGAGGCTGTAAAAATGTTACAGTAAAAATATCCCTTAGAGTAAATGATTAAAAGCACATAGAAATTATAGAACAATGCAGTGTTTTAATAACTGCTTTGTGCCACACTTGTCCTTTGAGTCTCAGACCTTTGAAGATCTAACTGGACTCAGTTTCTAGGGAGAATTTGGAGTTATTATGGCTTGTGCAAAACTCGGGGGATCAGCAGTGCCCAGAACACCCACATTGCTCCGGGAAGCTTCTCCTCATAATATCTGTTCTTTCTTTTGAAGGTATTTGATATATCCTACAACAACATTTACTATTACATCTTCATTTAAAACGACAAACAGTTGTGAGCCTATCAAATCTAGTCATGGGGAAACCTAATTTTTCATTTTAAATAAAATCAGAGATGAGTCTTAAAAGCATTAATCCACACACCAAAATCACCATATCTGCCCAACTCCGACATTTGGGAAGTTTGGGTTGGGCACTGGGTTGAAAAGTGGGGGGTTTTGAGCAAAAGCAGAATTGTTCCAGCTTAGCCTTTTGAATTCTGGAGGGTTCATGTTTAAAGAAATGCTTTGCTGTCAGCAGACAAACACTGAAATAGTGGTTCTCTGAGGAATGAAAAACACCAGTTAAAATGCAGACACACACCCAGTTCTTCATTTTTAGAGCCCACTAAAAGTTTGATACTCTGGGGATTGGCAGGTTGATCAGGGAACCCGGAGGTCACACAACAAACACTTGCTGGTGTCTCTGCACCATCTGAAATGGAGCTTTCAGGGGAGAATGATTCAGTGTTAGAAAATCGGACAATTCACCCCAATTTTCAACATGCTGGAAAGGTTGTGATGGAGAAATGGAACGTGGCTGGTTCATGGAGGGTCCCTCCCTGCAGTTGTCAAAGGGCTGACTTTTAATCACGGGATATTCCGAGTTGGAAAGGATCCACAAGGATCATCAAACCCAGCTCTCAAGGGAATGGCCCATACAGGGTATCGATCCCATGCTCTGGCGTTATTAACAGCAGCTTTGCACCAGCTGAGCTCATCTCAGGGTCATTTTATACATCCTACGAGGTGAGATGGCACCTCCAAAGCCTTCCCAGCATCCAAACCCTGCCCTTACCACGGCCCTGCCCAGCCTGGTTCGCTGATTAAATGGTTTCCTCAGCACAGCTGAGCTTTCCAAAGTTTAACAAGGATTATGAGAATCTGCAAATGAAGAGATGACACACACCTGGGGAGCTTTGGGCCAGAGGGAGGGGGGCAGTCATTGGGCCCAGCTGGGGGGTAGGGTGGGGTCAGCCTTAGGCTAAGATTTAAGACAGAAGAGAAGGAGAGGTTAGGCTTTTGTTCTCACGGAATTATTTAGACTGCAGAAGAGCTTGATAATCACCGAGTCCACTTCTTCTCTCTTTTTAGTCCTCGGCTAAACCACATCCCAGGTGCCACGTCTGTTTTAAGGAGGAGGCAGAGAAGGAGATGTCCTTGGTCGTGGTGTTCACAATGGTTAAGGTAATATTTTTTAATGACTCTTTATTTTAACTTGTTTATATTTGTGTCAGTAATCATTTGTTGCATCTTCTGTCACTGGCACCTTCGGTGGAAGCCTCAGCTTTGGCAATGCATTAAGGTGTTAAAAACAAGGAGAATTTATGTTTTTCCACAGTATTTTGGCACAAGTCTCTTCAGAAGAGCTGTTTGTTAGGTACTGTGGCTAATGAAGTGTCTTTTGATAATTAATTTGTCAGATTCAATTTATTATTTCATAGGGAAAAAAAAAGAACAGTGTTGAAAGTCTGTCTTTGTTGTAAAATTCAGGGTGAGTGGGTTCAGCAAGAATAGTAAAATTGGTGTCGGGGCTTCAGCTTGAACCTGTTGGGATTAATCAGTTTTGGCACTGGATTCAGAGCAGGAGGTGATCTGGGTTGTGTTGTGACTATTCCTGGTAGGGGAACACCAGACCCTTTTCTCTTTGTTGCCTTTTTTTTTTTTTTTAGAGATTGTTCCACCCCAGGATTTGATTTCTCAGTCAGCACAATAATTGATGGGGTTTCTTGCATGGAGGAAAGATTGTATTTTCATTCCTTGGTCTCATATATGTTGGAAAATCATCTGCTTTGCAGGGAAATGACTTTTAGGGGAAGTGAGAATTGGTGGGAGAGGTTTGCTCTGCTCTGGGAGGCCTTGAGGACTTGATTTTCTGTGTCCAGGTGCCAACACAAGGGAGAGACAAAAGATCCCAGGCAGCTCAGCTGTGGTTGATGATTTCTGGTGCTCATGGTGCAAAAAGACCAATTATTTGTGAGTTCTGATTTTGTTTCTGAAAAAAATTCCAAAATACAGCAAATGTGATGGCGTTGTGAGAGCTTGGAGTCAAGGAACTACAGCTTCTCCCTGTGCTCCCTGCACAGCTTGGCTTCAGGAATGTTAATTACATGTTAACTGTTATGGAAGCTTATATTTTTCTGCTCTTTGGTAATTCCCTCTGGAGATGTGGGTATTAATAAGCCTTTGCTTGGGTTTTGGTTACTATGACACTTTAATAATCACTGTCTGTTTCTATGGTAGAAATGCAGCATTTCTTATGTGTGAAGATTGGTCAAAGACAAAAAGCCCCCCTGTATTTTGTTGATAAGGATGGGCATGAAGGTTTTGATTAGGAGCTTATTAAAGCTTTATGGAGAAGTGTTTTATTATATTTACCTTGTTGATTGGGGCTGAAGGCAACTGTGTCCATGTGGCTTAGGAAATGCTGTCCCCCTATGAAAACTGCCAGCTTGGTTTAGGGTTCTTCCCGGGTTCATGCAGGATGTCATTCCAAACCATGTGAAAGAGCCAGTCCTTGTTGTTTCATGGGAAAAATGTAGTTTAATCAGCTGGTGAAGCCTAACTTGAACTGTTGCCAGGGGCTATTGGGAATGGGATGGGTTGCAATCACATGGCCTGCTCCCTTTGGAATATTGCAATTTCCTGCAATATAAAAACCAAGCAAAGTATTGGCTACTCTGTGACTTCAGGGAATTGTTAGCCCTATGGGAACTAAAACGTTTTTCTGTATATCTCTACATGATTCTTGTGTCCTCTAGAAGACTTGTTTTTCCTCTTAGTCCATCTATTGCTCTCCAGGAGTGCCATTGTTAGCGTGGCTGTGTTAGTTGTGGCATGTTGTGAGCAAAGTACAAACCCCGTGGTGGCTCCCGGTGTTTTGTCATTAAATTTCAAGAAAATCACTGCCCCAGGTTCAGTTTTGTCCCCTACAAGTATTTATACCTTTGCCATTCATTTTTTAACCCCCCAGTGCTCTGCCTGCAGGAGATGCTGCACATCCCCGGTGAGCTGCTTTTATTTACGGGGTCACTGTGTGAGACAATACTAAAGATTTCCTTGGATGCTTGAATGTTGCCTTTGGACTCTTTGCAAGGAGGGAAGCCGGAATAAATGCAGGAATAGTTCAGAGGGATGCGAGGCTCAGCTCTCCCTGCCTCCATCCATCACTAGATGGCACAAGGACTGTAGGAATGCGCTCGGGCAGGCTGAGCCCTGCCAAGCGCTGACTTAATTTGTGCCGACGCAGAAGGAGCCGAGCGATGCCAGGCGGTTCTCTCGGAGGAAACCTGGGTGAGAGGGACAGAAGCTGAGCACACAATTAACTCCGAGGAGCCGCGTGTGGCACACGCTGAGTGCGCAGGTGATGGATGTCGGGCACGCAGCTCTCGGCTGGGGATGAGACACGGCGGGCAGGAGATGTTTGCTCTTAAAACAGCAAAGAAATCTGTCATTCCCCCCCCTCATTTTTTTTTTAAAGGTTATTTTTTTTTAATATTGTTGCTACAGGTACATAACTCTCAAACAGCAGCAAAAGCCAATTTTGTTCGATATGCCAAATGGTAGCGATCAAATGTGTTCCTTCAGCCACAAAGAGGCATCGTTGAAACTTTATATATTTAAGGATTAAGCTTATAAGCAGACACAAAACTAGCACTCGGGTTTGAGTGGCAGCAGCCGAGCTCCTGCTCTGTGCTCCCAATGCCATCCCAAACCTGCTCTGGCTCATATGAGGGAGTTTCTTCTTGTTTAATAGTTGAAAAATAGAAATCCTACTGCAATGTGGGGTCTTTAAACTCCCTCTGATGGTTTTACTGACTCTTCTGAGGTGTTTCTAACCAAGCCCTGTGTCCTGTATGCCCAGGCTTTGCTGTGCATGGGAACAGTGCAGGAGGCGCCTCCCGTGGGGTGGTTTTGTGCTGCTGCTTCTGGCAGTGATGGTAACTTGTCCTCAGTGCTGCTGGATCAGAGGGTGTTTTCTGTCACTGGGAAGAAGGAAAAACGGGGGGGGGAGGGGGGAGATTGGATTAAAATATACATAACTGCAAATAAATTAAACCTTCCTTCATGTGCAACTTGCACCTATTCATAGGAAGTGCATAGAATGGCTTGGGTTGGGAGGGACCATAAACATCATCCAGTGTCACCCCTGCCACTGGGATGCTGAGGTGGGACAGATCTTGGCCACTTCTCTTCAAGAAGGGCGAGTTGGTTGATGCAAGGACCATTAATCTGTGTATTGGTGAGTGCTCTCCTTTGAGCTGAGGAGGTTGGTTCATGATGCTCAAGTCCCTTTAGCTTAAAGGCTCTAAAGGAGATGGTACATCATTCCAGGGAATGTGACAATATTTTGTCAAATGCCTGCAATCCCTCTGATATGATTCAAAGGCACTGATGAATCTTTGATGGAGGGCCCTGTTTCATGGATATTTTATATCTTCCTTCTGCTGGATGCATTTTGGGCTACTTAATGACAATCCTAACCTTAAATATCATGGGAAGATCAACAGGCTCCAAAAGACTTTTGAGTTTTGACTGTTTTTGTGCATAGTTGTCATGAAAACAGCATGATGCGCTCTATTTCTGATGCCATCAAGAGCTCCAAAAAGGCATCATGTGTTGTCTGCATTGTAGGCAGCTGAATCAACAAACTCTTTGGAAAATATGGCCATGGTATCCATGGCACTTCTAATGGGCTTCAGTAGTTTTATCACCCTTTGAAGAAAAACCCAGCACTGGAGTTAATAAAGGAACAAGCAAAGCCCCAGATAAACTTAAATGTAACAAAACCCAGATCCTGATATCTAAAGAGCTAAAATCAAAGCTATTTGTATAAACGTGGTGCTCCTCTGAAGCATGACTGCTTTTATGAGAGTTAGCTAATCAAAACCCCCTGGAAAATAGGAAAATACAGCTTGGGTAGGAGGGCAAAGTGAAAAGAAAATGCCAGGAAGCTCCTTGGAAGGTGCTGAAAGGATGTCTTGCAGTTAAATCCCATTTCAGAGGAACAACCAGTTTGTGCTGGAGGAGTCTGAGACCTGAGCAGTTGTTGTGGTGAAGTGGATAAGGTGTTAAAGCAGAGATTGGCCTCTTGGCTTTAATTTTGGTTCTAGTTTCTTCTGTCATGGTGCACAAACATGTTCAAACATTGGAATGCTGTCCCTGTCAGGGATCTCCTCCATTGGGTCAGGGCCCAAGGGGGAGCTTCCTTAGGCCTTTATGCAAATCTTGCCTTTTTGATTAAATGCTAAATTTTAAATACTGATCAAGATGTATTCTTATCCAGTAAGGCTTTAATATTCAAAATAACAAAGCATGCATCTTGTCACAGCAACTCCTTCCTCTTGCTGCTTCTCTTGACCTGCAGCAGCCAGAATATTCCTTCAATGACAGGAGAGACTTCATTACCTTTCTGGCAACTCAGAAGTCCTGCTCAACTGGGTGTGCTGCAGAACTTCAGCTGCAATCAATCACTTTATTACTTTAATCTTACGCAGCTGATTTTCACATGTTAACATCTACTGTGGTAGTGGAGCTCCTGCTTGCTCTGGTTATGAAACCTCTGAAGTGAGGTCAGGCATGTTTGTTTAATCATGGATTTTGTATCTGGTCATTGCTGTGACACTCTGTGTGTTTTGTTTGGCATTCAGCTCATAATGTGCCCAAATCAGGCTGTACTTTTACTTTCAGGTTTGTACTCCTGGGGGACTTGGGGGGGGATGGGGAGGAGAAGGAAATAATTTTAATTTGTTCAGCAGAGCTTTGAGAAACATGAACTTTCACTCCCCATAACACTGAGCAGAAGCAGTTCATGTCACTCTCTGGCTGTTGTGGTGGTGCAGCCTGTTGTTGGTCATTACACAAAAAACTGGGATAAAGACAATTTAATTGAATGTCTTTCCAAAACTTTCTCCACAACATGTGCATCTCAGCAGGAAGCGAGTCTCTGTATATTCATCACAACACACAGTGCACACCTTGGCTTTCCATCTGCAAAGCTTCTGAAAAATAAGAGTTGATGGTTTGTTTGTTTTTCATACGAATCTGTCCTGTGTTGTGATGGAATAGGTGGGAAAAGCACTGCATGTGGATTTCAGCAAGGAGTTGGATACTCTGACCATAAAATATAACTTATTTAATGTGTATCACATTACATATTGGCGTATCTGTACAACAGTGTTGCAGTTTGGGTGGTAAAAGATCTTGTCAAGAGCATAAAGGGGTGTTCTGATGCTAAAAATGCAGGATATACGTTTTTTTCTGGTGCAGCCTCTTCTGGAAGGAAGCATATTCTGAGGTCAGGAGGGTCATCCCTTGAGTGCTCGTCACTGCTTGTTTCTGAAGCCTGAAGAGTTATTTCCACAGAGTGGGAACCCTGCAACTGTGAAATATTTCAGCAGACCAAGTTTTGGTATAAATAGCTAAGCTGAAGTGGGATAAAAGATGGTAGATCAGGCAGTGATTTTTGGTTTAAATCTGTAATGCAGATAGAAACTTTTTTCATGAAAAATTACATATTTTAAAAAGAATACAAGGAAAAAATTAAGTGTGGTTGTCTTAACTTGGAGTCTAGAATGTTGGAGGAAAACCAGCACAAAGATTTAATGTGTGTATGAAACCCAGAATTGTTGTCCAGGGTCTTTGAAGTACAAAGCTAAACAGGGTAAGTGGGGATGGCATTGATGTCCTGCCTTAATGTGTCAACCCTGGCAATGATTTCTCCATTTCCAGCCTAAGAACAGACCACCATCCAACAATCATTAAAACAGAGTCACAGAATGGTTTGGGTTGGAAGGATCTTAAAGATCACCTCATTCCACCCCCTGCCATGGGTTGGGGCACCTTCCATAGACCAGGCTGCTCCAACCTGGCCTTGGCCACTTCCAGGGATGGGGCAGCCACAGCTTCTCTGGGCACCTGGAAACACCTCCCAGCCAGGAATTCCTTCCCAATATCCAATCTAAACCTCCCTTCTTTCAGCAGATGGCAAGGGATGGGAGGTGGGTAGGGAAGGAGGCAGAAGTGAAATAGGTGGGGTCTGGAGTGGGAAACCATGACCTGGTTTGACTTTCCATCTGCTTGAAATCAAATCAAGTGATAGACACGTGGCAATGGAATGAGGTTGAAAGAGCCCTGCTGGGAGAGGAGCAGAATCCCTGGAATCTTACCCTGACCACTTGCTGGGTGTATTATCTAAAACTGAATTCCAGCAGCCACTTCTTCCCAGCCTCTCTTTTGGGAGCAGTGAGTCCTTGCAGGAGTCCCACCCTGGACCTGTGTGAGAGGATGGGATGGGGGATATTCATATGGGGTGGTTTATAGTGAAATTATTTATTTGAGTGAATATGCTGTAGATTTCAGTTAATAACTATTTCTCAATAGCAAAACTAATTTCTGTTCTTTGCTTGAAACTTAACTATTCCCCAGAGAATCAAATGAAGTAATGCAACATAATTTATATCCTTATTTGAAGCTGTATCATCTGGTACATAATTCCTCTGAGCAGCTCTTTTATTGAGAAGTATTGCTGCTATCAATGCCACTTTTATGTTAGGATCTTTTTATACAAGCATACAATGCAAAGCTGGAAAGCAAAATGTATTATTTCTTTCAGTCACTCATCCCTGTAAACCCCAAAGACAAACAGCTGAAATGCCTGGGGGTGAGGCAGAAGCATTTATCACTCCAAATGCTGGTACACAAAGCCCAGGAGATCAGCCTGCTTTCTGAATGCTGAAAGACAACTGACATTGTACTTTAGGAAAAAAAGGAGGGGAAGGGTGGAATTTACTTGAGAGCTTTCACAGTGGAAAAACAGGGTGAAAAACATCATGTTACAGAAATAGAGGAGAGATGAGATTTATCTGGGATTACTTCTTTTAAAATCCTAGGTGAGCTCAAATAATTCTTGAGCAATGGGTTAGGCCCTGTTGCTTTTTATTTAATAACCCTCAGTACAATACCAGCTCTGATCCAGCAGCTCATATATAGGGACCTCAAGGCAATGATATTTTTTCACACCTCTTTTATAGATAAGAGAATTAAGGGAAGCAAAGGTGAAGCTGGATGGCAGCAAGTGTCACACAGGGAGCCCAGAGGGGGTTTGGATGTAGCTGCCTTGATCTTATGTAATTAGGATAGGTCACTATATTGTGTACCTAATAATTGAGTTCCTTCTGGACTAATTGCTTTATTGTGCAGTGCAGAGTGGTGGATGCTGTTACATACATGGAGGTCTTCCCTGTCCCTTGGTGGCTGTGCTGGCTGGGGGGCAATGAATGGTTTGGGAAGAGATGGAAGGTGTCCCTTCCTGTGGAAGGGAGATGAAAATCAATTATCTTTAAGGTCCTTTTCAATCCAAACCATTCCATGACATTCAGCCACTGTGGTTGTTGCTTCCCCAGCTCCTCAGGGCATCCCTTGGTCTGTCTGGCCCACGTGTTGGTGGGAGCTGTGCAGAACATACTCATGGGACATGAAGGGTGGCCTAAAATGCCCTGTGCCCACAGCCTGCCCAAATAACAGAGCCTTACATTTTCAGCTGCAGGGTTTTCCAGCTCGATGGAGTAACTTTGGGTGCCAGAGCTTATTTTCCCTACAGTTCCCATGCAGTCCAGCTGCATTCCTGAAGCTCTGTAACCTGGGGTATTGTATGCTTTGTTCCTGGATTTAACTGGAGACAGAGAGAGGGACCCGTACGGTGTGGTTTGTCCTGTTAACAGAGTAACAATATTTGTCCCTGTCTACATGTCTTGTTATAAGATGGGATATTTGGGGTTTTTTTAGGGTTTTTAAATGGCAATTTAAGACAGATATAGTCAGTTTTCCTTTCTAAAAGTATTAAATGAGGACTTTGGGCATGGAGACAACATATGTCATACTCCAAAGCAGATGCTACAATGATCAGCATCATCTCTGCCCCTGGTCATTCCTTAGGCCAGTACCAGTATTAACAAGAGCATGTAGTAACAGGACAAGGGGGAATGTTGTCACACTGAAAGAGCAGTTTTAGTTTGGATCTTAGGAAGAAATTGCTCCCTGTGAGGGTGGGCAGGCCCTGGCACAGGGTGCCCAGAGAGGTGGTGGCCCCAAATAAAGTCCTGCTCAGTTGCAGGATGATCCCATCTCTGCTATATGGCTACAAGATCAGGTAATACCAGTGTGGTCAAGCACAGTCATTTGGATTGAGGATAAATGGCATGTTTTTACAGTGGGACAAATGTTCATCTTAATTGTGAAACCATAGCAAATAGCTTCAGTCTAAGCAATTTATTTTAACAGCCACGAAAATCTCTCAGAAATGGTGTGTCCTTGCTGAAGGGAGTGGTAAACTGTGATGAGGAGCTGAACAGAATAACTCAAGTCTTCACAGATATCATAATTCAAGTGGCAATATCGACTGCTTTTGATGGCCAGACAGTCTGATAGTCATAGTTCTTGGCATACTTGATCACTGCTGGGAATTTAACTGCTTAACTCTAATTAATCTTTGACACATACACATATATCTCCAGGAAGGGAACAGATCCTTTGCAGATGGGTTTGGGACAGACTCTTATAAACAGCCTCTGTTTTTGAGCTGGCATGGACCTTCCTGACTTTAGCCCTCTCAAAGTGTAGCTGCAGAGCCAGAAGCTCTCTAGATCTAATCTGTATTAACCCAAAACACTGTTGAGATATTTTGTTCTCTCCTCTTTGAGTTAATTACAAGACCTCACAGCGGGTTCAGTTTTGAGTAAAAAAATTCAGGTGTCTGAACAGTTTTAAAGCTGTTCTTTTTGTTCTCTGAGATACAGTTGTTGCACTTGGGGAAGATTTTTTAGCAACTGCTTTGTTTCATAATGCAGGTTGTGAATTATGGAGTGCTTTGCCCTTCCTGCACCAGTGGACCTTCCTTTGATATAGTTAAACACCTGAGAGGGGAGCCCTGGGGCTTTCCTCACTGTGGGGAAGAAAATGTGCATTATTTCTGAAGGTAAAAAAAAAAAAAAAGCCCAAACCACTGTCTTTGAAATGAGCTCAGTGAGGGAAGTGTGCAAGGTTACTGCAGCCCTGGGGCGACAGTAATGTGAGCTCCATGAGTTTGACATTGTGGGCTTTGGAAACAAAAAGCTGCTGCCAACAGAGCCCTGTGCATAACTTCTCAGTGGGCAACTCCACTAGACCCCTGAGACACTGGGCTCTGGATGAATTAATGCAGCCAAGGGAACACCTCACCAGGGAGTCTGAAGTGCTGCTGGTGGTGTTCAGGACAGAATAACTTGACTTTCAGCTGAGGAAGGGTGGGGAGAACATGAAGCGGTGGGGTTTGCTCCTTCTGTTCAGATTGGCCATGGTGACTCTGAGGTGTTTGTTTTTGGTGGGATCCAGTGGAGTGACCCTGTGCAACAGTCTGGTCCTGGGTTGTCTTTGCTGAATGGGATCAGTCCCATGCTCAAGCACTGCCAAATAATGCTGTATTTTTTTCCTAGGATCATAGGATGGTTTAGGATGGAAAGGATGACAACTTTCCTCTTGTTTTAACCCTGCCATGGGCAGGGACACCTTCCACTAGATCAGGTTGCTCAGAGCCGCATCCAGCCTGGCCTTGAACACTTCCAGGGATAGGGAATGTATTTATTTACATGTTATTGACAAAAAGGCAGGATTTTTATTACTAATGTCAGCTGATGGAGTATGAAATCCTCAACTTGCTCTACGTGCATGTAAGAAACGAAACCTGTTGTGTTTGTTGCCATGCTGAGGTGTCCTGGGAGATATGAGATGTTTATCCAGAATAAAGCTCTTCAGTGCAGCCTCAAGGCAATCAGAACTCTGCAGCTCTGCTCTGTCAGTAATCCCACACCAAGGCAGTGGGCAGGGGTCCTACAGCCATCCTGGCTGTGCGGCATGCAAACACTATCCCAGGGGCTGGGACTATAAAAGAGAAATAAAACCAACCTCCCCAGGGCTTTCCCTGACTCTGAAATGTCTCCAGTAGTTGGAATGTGTCCTGTTGGTTGCTGGAGAGACCCTTGTCCCTGTGGGGAGTGTGTGATGTAGGGTGGGGAAACGGTTCCTCTCCAAGCTGTGGTGGGCACCGCTAAAGTTTTGGTTCTTCCATGGTGTCTGCATTGTAAAATATAGTTAATTGGCCTGCTTAGATCTGCTGACCCTCTCTAAGAGAGCAGATCTATACATGCTCTTTATTCTTTCCTTTAAAATGATAATAAAGAAGGTTAAGATTTAAGTTCTTCCATTGTCTTACCTTCCTCTTCTGCTTTGTCAGGTTCCTCTTGCTTTGTGGAACAGGACTGTGTGAGAGAAGGTTGTGTTGTTGTGATCAGAGTCAATTGTGTCAGGCTCTGCCCTAATCCAAACCACTTCCAGTTCTTGGAAAAAGTGACCTTTCCCATCTTTGGGGATACCTGGGTTTTATCATGGAAAATGGCATTTTTTATTTTTTTTTTGGAAGGGCAGCTTAGTCACAAAGGACCTTCCCTCAACTCCAATTGCTGCCTGATTTGGTGTTATTTTCCCAACTTTCGGTGCATTTGTAATAAACCCTGAAAATTACTGATATATAAGGGAAATTGTCTGTATTACTGATAATTTTCTGGCTTTGGTCTTGAACTTCAGTGACTGGAAGGGAGTTTGTGTCTTTGACCTGTATTTTGGTGATTTTCCCATCTCAGGCCAATATCTGAAGCATGGTGTGACATGTCTGCTCTTATCTTCCTGTTGTGTCAAGGTTTTTGAGCCTGTCATAGCTGTGATTGTGACCCAAAATCCCTTGAGTTCTCTGGGCAAATCAATCCCTTGCCATGAAAAACTATGGTACTAGAAATACTATTTTAATGTATGAGCTTAATGATAAATATTTAATATTATTTTATTAGGCATTATTCAGTTAAAGATTGGACTTGATGATTTTTGGAAGGCTTTTCCAACCTTAATAATTCTATAAATTACACACTAATAAATACAGTTCATATCCTCAGGTCCCTGGGTTCTCTGGGATCACCAGGAAGCTTTTGGAGAACAAATGTGTGTGTGCAGGTAGCTGTGGAGCCAGTTAGTGTTGATAAATTAAATGCCAGATCTTTAATCATAACCTTTAATCCCAGTCCAGCTTCAGGTTAATTATTCAGAGCTGCTGGAAGTGATCTTGAAGTGATGTGCATGTTCAGGAAAGGGCTTAAATGAAATCCAGGACTACACATGTGGTTTTAAATACCTTATCAAGTACTTTACCTCAGAAATGTTCTGTACATTTGGGGTCATGTGCCTGATTGAATGGAGAGGCTCTTGGAGGAGAAACAAGAAGAAAATTTAGGGCATCATTAAAGAGGAATCTCTTCCTCATCCAGTGGTAGGTGGACTAAACAGAGTTTGCCCACAATTTGCAAAGAAAAATGTTATTTTCAGTTATTCTGGGTACTCTTGAAAGCACTCCGTGGTCATGGGGTGGGTGGTTTGGTTTTTGGGGTTAATTGTGTGGGTTTGTAGGGTTTCTCTTGTAAGTGATTTTGTTTGAGGGGTTTTGTTTTTTTCCTGTACATTTGAATTAATGGTGGAGGTTTTTTTGGCGTGAACTGGTTTTGAGTCACTTGAAAGAGCTGACTGCCAGTCCCTGGAGCATTTCTCCCACAGCCAAAGGTAAATGGAAACTGTGCTCCAGAAATGTGATTTAAAACTTCTGACACTGAGTCATTTCCCCCCAAGAATGACCAGAAAAGCAAACAAATAACCCCCTCCCTCTGGATGGTTGATGGAGAAGTTGAAATACACCTTTCCATACCCATGAAAAGCCAAAACTCTGCTCTCTGTGCTGTGAAAAACAATACATTTAGGACTGATTTTTTTTTTTTGAAGTAGTGCATGGATGCTTGGGGTTGTTTTGCATGTATTTTTAACCCTACAAACATCCAGAACACTGCACATAGTGTTTGAGATTCCATCCCAAAGAGATAGTGGATGTTGTAGCACAGCTTAACAAATTAGGTCTCTTGTAATTCTCTAGCAGAGCTCTGATTTTTTTTTTTTTCTTTTAAACGCTTGAATTTGATAACTTTGCTATAGATTTCTCTCCTTTTATTTCTTGCTACCATTGTGGAAAAATCCCAAGGGAATTTATTAAACTGAGTTTGGAGAGGAATGTCACCTCTTGCAGAATGTGTTTTGTTGTATTGTCTGAAAAGAGGGTTATTTTGACAGTGGAAAAATGGAGATAGCCGTGATTTAAAGAACGGGGGGAATTCATGCCAGGAGTGGAGATCCATCCCTGCTGGGAGCCTGCATGGGGAACTCCATCCTGGCTATTGATTCAGCCCATCCAAAGGGTTGTAGGAAATGTAGTTTATGCTCTGACCTTCAGACAGCTCTCGGCTGCAATGGAAAAACATGGCACAGACACTTCAGGGGGGGCCACTTATCACTTGCTCCAAGGAAAGGCAGGAGGGGAGGATGAATTCAAGCAGCCCTGAGGTCTGGAGGGTGATGTGGAGGCAGGAAGGACTTTCCAGTGGAAAAACATACGGAAATGCCTGTTCTGTAGGCACAGCTGAGCTAAAGCTCAGTCATAAAACTTCTCAGATAGAAGAATTACAACTCCCAGAGAGCAAGCTGCTCTTCCCTGCTTCCCTTTTCAAATCCATTGTGATTTTATTTTCATTATAGATGCAAGGTATTGTTAATTTGATTTCTGTTTAGGCTGATTCTGGGTCTGAGAATTGGATAGTCACTTCTAGGTGGGTGAGGGCCTTGGGAATAAGGAATCGGGGTGGGAGTTTGTACCTATTGCAGGGGCTGAGGATATAATTAAAGGAGCAGAGCAATGAAAAACACAATTGGGGGGGGGATAATCATCACTGTGAAGGCAAAGAAAGGAGCAGAGGGCTCTTCTTTCCTATTAGGTACAGGAAAGCAACAGGCCTTGGACATTTCCAGGGATGGGGCAGCCACAGCTTCTCTGAGCACCCTGTTCTTGTTAGCATGGTATGGAAAAAAGAAGAAATACTGTGCTTTGAGGTGGAAAAAGACAGTCGCCCATGAGATTAAGTTCTTGTCTCAAATGGCTGGGAGGTTCCTTGTGTTAGTAAAACTCAGTGGCTTTGGGACATGAATCTGTGGGAACTGCTTAGCTCAGGGTCAGTATTTACTTAAGCTAACTGAGAAAAGACCAAAGAAGCCATGAGAACTGAGATAAGCTTGTAGTGAGAAAAAGAGAGATAACGAGTTCTAACAGCTAACAACAAAGATGCAGTGAGCTAATTGTTAACCAATGACCTCCCGAATTAAGGTTGACAGGCTGTGACTTAGAGCCAATGGTTTTGCATATAGAAATGTGTGTTCTGTAGAAAAAAGGTATATATACCTGTAGAGTTTTCAAATAAACTTGGGATTGGATCTGCGTCATGTTGATGTGTTATGTCCATCCACACTCGTGGAAAAATTACCCCGGCATGAATCCATTCACACATGGAACTTTAAGTGGCATAAAGAGCATGTCAAGTGCTGATTTGTGGTTTGCCCTGGTGAGATGGGAACACCAAGGGTGGTGTGAGATGTACCTGTGAAAGAAGAGCTGCACATCCTAAAGCAAGTTACAGGAATTGTTTGTTGTCCTGTAGGAATGAGTACACAAAAATGTGAGAACATGGAATATTTTCTTGGAGCCTGCAAGTCCTCTGTGTAGTTGTGGTGTTTTTCCTTCACCATCTCAACCCCCCAAAGGACCCCACAAAACAAACCACCACCAACCCACTCCCCTTCTTGGGAAGGCAAAATGCAAATCCAGTCTCCTGGCAAAGTGGCACAGCAATTATTTGCCCTGACAAACTAACAAGAACAGGGAAGGGTACAATCTCATTACCAACTTAATCTTCTGGCACTTCTTGGATGCACTACAAGTGATTCCATCAATCTAGAAACAAAAGGATTATTTTTGGGCTGATTATTCAAGCTCAAATGCTCTCCACATATCAAGTGTTGATGTACAAACCCACTGTTGCGGGCGGACGGGGTTGTGTTGGCAACATGTAATTTGTTTCTTTAATGAGATTATTTGTCATGTGAGCACTCAGAGCCTTCTGCCAGGTGTGTGTTCTGTCTCTGCTGCCTCACCTGCTACAGAAACCACCTTTAGATGACCGTTCCTGTGGTTTTAATTCCACTATTAGACTCCTGGCATCCCAGTGCTCTGTGGTACTGTGGAAATCAGGGTGTGGTGGATTCCTCCACAGCTGTAATTTCCAACCAGGTTTTAAAAATTCCAGCCTGATGCTTTGTCCCTGATGTTTCCCTTTCTCAGGCTGCAAGTCCTGCAGCAATGCAACTCTGATCAATGAGCAGGGGCAACAGGCATTTAAAGAAGTGGTGTTGCTGCTTTCTTTGTGCAGAAAATCTTTAACTGAGTCTTAAAAACCACCAAGCACTTGTGGGCAACCTATGAACAGTCTCATCCTGGCAGTGGAATAATGTAAACTGTGGGGAATAGATGAGTGGATTTGAGGAACTGTCCCTTTTTTGGGGATGTATTTTATAAAAAGCTGAACAGAACTCTCATGTTTGGGGCTCTTTTGTCTCATCTGAGCTGTATGGCCGGAGAACAGCTCAAAAAAGGGATGCTGTGCTGGGAAACTGCTCAGGTGTTGTGGCTCCAGGCACTGAGCAGAGCAGATGAAAAGGCATATGGTGGCCCTGGCTGTGCCCTGGCTGCCACCTCCTCATGGGACACTGTCTGTGGCCTCTCTGCCCACAGCCCTGCCCTTGTTGGGGGCTGCCTGGTGGCACAGGTGGGGTTTTATGTTCTTTAAGCACCAATTTACCCCAGATGAGTCCTTTGATACCAAATGGCTGCAGTTTTGAATCTTAAAAGGTGATAGGAACAATTGCTGCTTTAGTTAGTTCATTTTTTAAAGAGGATTTGGCCACGTGCCTTTGAATTACTTTGGGAAAGATACTCAGCTCAAGGTGTTTCACTGTAGTTATTAGTCTATAAAGGCCTTGCCTTCTTGGTCTGGCTTTTCTGTTTCCTTGTAATTACTGCATGTAATCAGGCCAACATAATTTAGCTAAAATTCCTGGGGACCTGATAAAGAAAAACGTGGCCTTTCCCACATGAAATGCCTGCTGAGTTGAAAAGGGACCATTTCTGTTTTGGTGTCTCCAGGAAAGGGAAGGGGATATATTTGTGCTGCTGACTGGGGAGTCCAGCTGGTCAGTGGGAATGGACTTGGATGGAACAGGGGAGTTGTAGTAGAAAAATCCCAGTTAAAAACTAGGGAATAAAGAGACCAGTGTGACTATTTCCCCTATCACAGGGTTTCTGAGCATCTTATAAGTATTTTCTGATCTTCACTCTACTTCCCCCAGCAATTTAGTCAGTAAAGGAGTTGCTTGCATTAGTTACAGGAGATTTGGGGGAGCATCTTTTCAGTTTAGGGCATATCTTACTCTTTACCTTACTCTTACTTATTTTTTTCTTGTGAATTATTAAAACAGTCACTCTTTTAATGAATGATGATTCTTGCTGAAGAAGGGGTGGCAGCAGTCTGGCAGGACAGCTGGAGCATGTCAGATGTGGCAGTAATCAATAAGGAATATTCCACTGCAAAGAAAAAATTTCCTTCTTTTCCTTAATCCAGCATCAAGAATATGCCCATGCTTAAGTTTTTTCCTGGATTGTTGAAACTGCTTTCAAACTAATTGGATTGGGTGTGAATGAGCAGCTGGCTAAGATACAGTCCTGAGGCAGAGCATTTTATTTTTTTCCTGGCAAAGCAAATTCTACTGAATAAACATTAATTTTATACTTGGAAAACTGTGTCCTATAGGTTAGGTGGGATTTTAAGAAATCCTTAGACAGTGATTTCAGTGGTACCATCACATTAATCACACAGGATGCCCAACCTACAGTAGCACTGATAGTGAAATCCAGTGTAAATGCAGGGATTTAATCTTTTTTTTCTTTAACAGTGTGAGATAGGGCTGCAATCCTGTCCATCCTGCTGCCCATCACATGGACATATGAATGGAAAGGATCTAGTTTAATTTGCAGTAGTTGTGACTGCCCCATCTCTGGAAGTGTCCAAGGCCAGGTTGGACGGGGCTTGGAGCAACCTGGGCTGGTGGGAGGTGTCCCTGCCCATGGCAGGGGGGGGGACGAGATGACACTCAGGTCCCTTTCAACCCAAACCTTTCTGTGATCTCTCAGGTCAGGCAAAAGGCAGGAATCTACTTGCTGGGATTGTCTGTGGGGTGGAAGTTGTGGCAGCAGCATCAGTTGGTGCCTCTGCAGAGTGGACAGAGACACCTCAGCACAGTATTGAGGGTGTATTAAGGGTATAAAGGAGCAGCCTGTGTCCAAACCACCTTTCCTGGCACCTCCAGAGCCACCAGGGCAGCAAACTAAACCTGAAATGTGCCCTCCTTGCAAAGAGAGGTAGTTCAGAGACTGGCTGTGATCATCTCCTGCTGCAGCTGCTCCTCAGCTTTTAGATTTCCTGTCAGCTCTTTGGTTTTCTCCCCTCAGCACTAAAGTGAGCCAGATCTGCAAAGCCTGTGTGAGCCCAGAGAGCCAGCACTGACCGAGGGTGTTTGCTCTAGGACTGCTTTCAAGATTTGGCTCTTAAAATCCTGAGCCAAGTTCAGATCCTTGAATGGCTTGTTGAGACTTCAGTTCTTGGAGACTGTGCAATCAAGAACAGCAGTCCCTCTCATGCCTGAGCAGTCAAAAACATGTGGATCAGACCTGAGAGAGAGGTGAAACAGCCTAGAAGAGTTTGGTGTTGCTGCAGTAGCAGAAGCGAGCAGAGTGAGCCCCATCCTACAGTCCCTCTGTGCCTTGGGAATTGTGGGGGCTGCAGCATCCCAAGGGAAACCATGGCATTGTTATATTTGACTTGGCACAAGTTCTGCCTGAACTGGTATCATAAAAATGGTTTGGGTTGGAAAGAATCTTAAAGATCATCTTGTCCCACCTCCCACCAGCCCAGGTTGCTCCTGGCCTTGGACACTTTCAGGGATGGAGGAGCCACAGCCTCTCTGGGCACCCTGTGCCAGGGCCTGCCCACCCTCCCAGGGCAGCATTCCTTCCCAATATCCCACCTAACCCTCCCCTTTGGCAGTGGGAAGCCATTCCCCGTGCCTTGTCACTACCAGAATCCTGTGTCCAATTTTGATCCTTCTTTGTTCAAGAGAGTGGAAAAAACTAAGTGAGGCCAACTGAGGGGCCCCCAAGATGATTAAAACATTTGATAACTTGACACATGAAGGAATATTTAAGGAGTTGGATCCAGTAGTTTAGTCTTCTGGTACCAAAATGTAGTGGGGATAATAGTCAATTCCTTTGTAAGGATGTAGGATCAGAGGTACAAGTGGCTTCAGAGAAAAATCTGTGGTTAGAAGAGGAAAGAGAAAAGAAAAAGACAAGGGAGGAAATATTAAACATTTGAATGAATTGTTCAGAGAAATGTAGGACTGTCCCTTTCTGGAAATGGCCAAGACTTGGCTGGACATGGACCTGGATGACAAAGTCATCTCCTTCAGTTTAGGGTTTCTGCAGCCCCACAATTCTTCACTCTGGGGCCACACAGAGGAGTATTTTGCAGCTTTTCTCTCACCCCTCTTCACAGTCAAACATTGTTATAAGCCTCAGGGTGAAAGCAGTTCGGGTTGGTTCATGAAAATGTTTAGGAAACTTTAAAAGTGCACAGTTTTCTCAAAACAGACACCCTTAGGCTTCTGCTTGAGGAGCTGGAGACAAGAATCCTATTTCAAAGCTGCTTCAGCTGCATGATGGTTGTGGCATCAGAAAAGGATTCTGCTTGTGTGTGGCTGTGCCTGCGGTGGATTTGAGCAGTGGAGAGCCTTTGTGTCTGTTACTTTGGGGGCTTATGGATGAGACAGCCATGTCTGCAAACACAAGGGTTGGTATTGAGATATTTTCCTTGCCCTGCTTTTGGTGGGAATATAGATGCTGTTTTCAGGTTTGTTGGAGTTGAAATCCCCTTGCTGGTTATTTTTTCCCCCCACAAATGACATGGGTAATCAGTGCCGTGCATTTGAATTACACTGGAATTAAGTTTCAAGTGGAACAGCATGGGAGCTATTTCATTATCTGGGAATTTATTCCAGAATTAGGAAACAACGCTTTCAAATTTTATTTTCTCATGTAGCTTCTTGAGACAGCACTTGTCTGTGACGGGCTGAGATACAGCAGGAGCTGGTTTAATGTATTAATTGGAGGCAGCAGGCGGCGAAAGGTTCTGTGCTTGGCCATGAATACACAGATATTTGCATGCCTTAACCAGAACAAATGGATGTCAGCACTTAGTCCTGCATTCTCAAAGGAGCTCAGGAAGTTATTTTTCTCTTTGAACATCCTAACCTTCAGAGGAAATATCTTTTCTTTTTCTCAGTGACTCTGTAGTTTTATAAGCATCAAGAAGAAATATTGATTAGATAGTAACTCAAGTTCAGAGACTGTCCTTCTCCCTGTAGTTATCTTGAAGTTACTTCCAGTGTAGTTATCTCCAAGATTTTGTTCTCCACTGTTGTGTCCTAAGTTTGTCAATGCTTCTTAAGTAATTTCTGGAATTCTCTCCTTTCTAAACAAATGGTCAGCATCTTATCTGCTATCTGGGCTGTTGTGACTTCATTCATTGGCCCATCCTTTATCTCTTGAACTTCCTTCTAGTCCTCTTTGCTGCTGCTCAAGTTCTTGCTGTTGTCTCTGGCACTGACAACCCCATCAATTTCTATATCCCTTCACTGGTCGGTCTTTCTCCTGCATAAAGATAAACCTTTATTTTTATTTTTGAAGGCTTTGTTTTCTCTCTGATGTCAACTCTTATCATGTTGTGTTCTTGCTGTTGGCTCCAGGTGCTTTAGTGCTCTCAGTGTGGATGGTTCCAGATGTGCAGCACAGGCTGCTTGTCCAGCCCTCCCTTGGTTCAAGCACAGCCCTTCCCTGTTCTGCAGGGGCCAGAACTTGCTTACAGAATTATATAAATGCAGTAATTAAGGTTGAGCTGATTGATTTATTGCTCACCAAGGTGAACACAGCCAGCCAGCCACCCTTCCAGCCAGAGTATGTGTTCTGGGGGATTGCAGAGTCCCACCCTTCCTCTCCCCTGGCACACTCAGAGGACATGCCATCCTCTGCAAGGGCGTGGAAAATGCCAAGCAAAGCTTGGTGGTGGTGTAGGTATTCCTGCCCTTCCCTGTGAGGAAAGGCAAGTCCTGCTTTTCCTTGTGCCCTCCCTCCTGGGAGGGTGATGCTATTATTTGCCCTGCACAAAGCTGGACAATTAAGCCAATCTCTGCACTGGTCCTTGATGAGGTTAAGTTTGATCTTCCCTATCCCTAATTTTCTGCTGGTTTTGTTGCAGCATTTGTGCACCAGCCTGAATCCTTTTTTCCTGATGAATTTTCTGTTGTGTTACTATAAGTTTCTTCAGCTTCTCATGTTGCTTATTCCAAAAAGACTATTTATTCCAGTGAGCCATTGGTTTAGTCTCTGCTACCTGAGAATGTGAGTAGAACAGAGCTCAAAAACTTGAGCCTTGCAAAGAGCTGAACGTGTTTTGGAGGTGAGAGTTGCTGTCTTTGTGACTCACTCCCTCTGGGCACAACAAAAACCTCTCCATGGGTGACAATCCACCTCTTATTTTTACTGCTCACACTAAAGACACCTCTTGCTCTCTCCAGCACACAATAGTCTTCTTGATAGCCTGGGGAACATGTTTAGTTGGCATGTGCTGGCTTTGAACACAGTCCCAGTTTCTTGAGCTCCTTCCAAGGACAAAGAGTTGTTTGCAATAGCTGAGTAACACCTAAGTGAGCAAATCTATTGGTCCAATTAAGTACACAAGTTTAAAAAACTAGGATGGCATAAAATGGAATGGAGCCATGACAAGATAATGAACATCACTTGAATATCTGAGTGTGCAAAGGTGCATTTGATCCTGTTCCTATAAAGGCCTGGGTCTATTATGGTAATGAGAGCCTTCTGAGATGCATTGTTGTTATGGGGAAACTTCTTTTGAATTCAGCACAGAAATAATTTGCTTCCTTTGATCAGAAGAAATGTCAATTACATTCATATTTGAGCTTGGAGATCATATAAACAAGACCAGTCCTTTGACTAGTGCATGGTTAACACAAAAAAAAAGTAATTAAAGTGCTTCAATAGCATTTATCAAAAAGCATATGTAGGGACTAACAAAGTACAGATTCCTACCCAGCTTCTCATGATTCTCTGGGTTAATAAAAGATGTTTTTACATCAGCTTGGTAGTCATTCATGTGCTCAAAACACTTTCCTTCCTGGCAATGTCAGATATTCATCCTTTTCTGCCTCGTCTTAGAGGAGAAAAGCACATTTGTGGAACAGAACTGGTGAGAACACAGTAATCCAAATACCCAGGAATCTTTGGAGGGGCTCCATGTGATGACCCCCATGTGAATTGTCTTCCTGCTGAAGAAGGAACCTGGGCAGGAAGGTCAGTTGGACTCTTGGCCCTTATCAATTATAAAACTGAATTCAAAATAGCAAGTCTATGTCATTACTTATGTCACGTAGCTCCCTCACACGGGAGACCAGCAGGACGACTGTAGGGATGTGCTTGGCCTGTGTGCAGAAGGTGGGAATTCTGTAATGCTGCTTTAGGGAAACTGAGGTATGTGTGTTTCTAAAGTCTGTTCTTTCATCATTAGCCAATAATAAATAGGTTAATTCAGGGTAAACAAATTGGTATGAAACTGGGTATCAAGAACTCTCTGGAACCATCTTCTGAAGGATGGAAGGCTTTTACAGCTCCTTATACTTCCCATAGAGATGCTGAGGTGGAATTTAAGAACTTACAGGTATTGTGTGCAAAGAGAACAGCTTAACTCGGGAAGAGGGAGGACCCACTTGTTCCTCTGTTCCTCAGTCCACAAGAGAATGGGTGCAGGAAAGGTGGGCTGGGATTTTTTGGGCTGGAATCTTGGTGCACAAAGGTGCTCAGCTCCATTTGGATAAAGCCCTCAGGCTCATGGTGAGCTTTTTGGGGGCTGTCCATGCAGAGCCAGGAGCTGGACTTGGATGATCCTTGGTGGTCCCAACTCAGGGTATTGTGTGATTCCATTCAGACATTCCCTGTCTGTCATAGCAGGGAATGTGGCTGAAATGGGCTTCTTGGGCACAGAAGGTGCTGCAGAAACAAGAGGGCAGGACATGATGGTGAGTTGGTAGGTACTGGAGATGTGTAAATGAATCCTTAAAGCAGTAACTACACAGTGTAAGTCACTAGGGAAAGTCCTTCCTAAAAAGAAGTTATTAAAATACTAGTAGTTAACCACTTTTGGGACAAGTTTGCACTTCAGAAGGTGAGCAAACACTGACTAAAATCTTGTCTCTGACCAGAAGAACAAGAAAACAGGGGGAAATAGTCCCTCTTCTCTCCCACAAAGCATCAGTTGAGTGTTCCATGCCAGGGATGCACTTCGCTAAACACTTTTGAAGGCACAGCAATAGGGATTCTTTTGAAACGCTTTATTAAGCTTTAAATATTATTTATGCAAGTCCATGGATAGAACTGGTTAACTGGGCTCTGGTGGGAAGGATCCACGAGGAGAAAGCAGGACCCTGCTGTTATTCCGAGGAATTGTTTCAGTGCTGTGCAACACAGGGTTTGCACAGTGCATCTATCTCAGAGAGCAGACCTTGCTTTGTGTCACTGGCCAAATTTTTCATGGTCTGCTTCAACAGGCAGAACTGCAGAATAATAAACAAGATTTCTTTGTGTGTGTGACTGCAGCAAATACTTGTTGACAGTAACTGCTGTATTTCTTTCAGAAGAACTGCCAGCTTTAATTAACTCAGGTTTATTCTGAAGCACAGCGAGTTTAGGAACTTGTTTGCAATCTATTTGCATTGTAATACACAAATCGGAACAGAGTTGTCCTCATGTCTTACTGACTGCAAACCCTCTCGTCTGGCTCTCCAGAAGTGGATTTGAGCTCTGGCCATCTTTGCTCCATTTAGCTTGTGCTTTTTGATCACAGGTTTGGGGATACTCACTGCTTTGGAACAGTTGGGGAGATGTGGTTGCTGCCAGGCTGCCTGTGCCTGTCACACTGCACAGCCATCAGTTCTCAGTATTTCTTTTCAGATGTGTTGGTATCCTATTTTATAGTTTTTCCACATCACCTTCTCGTGGTGCCTTCTGTCTGTGAACAGTTGGTGTCTCTGATTCAAGGACTGGGCTCGAATCTCCTCGAGGCAGAAGTGGCTGTGCGGTGCTTGGAGCAGGGGGATGGATCCTGGGGGGTGTGTTGGGTGCAAACACACAGGAGTTGTACAAACACACATTTCCATGCCTTTGGCAGCTCTTTCTTAAACCTCCAGAACAAATTCTCACAGTATTTCACTGTTCATCACTTTATCTGCGGGATGGGATGTGCTGGGACAGGCAGTGAGGCTTCTCCAGGGATGTTGTTGCACCTCCTTCTGCTTAAACCTCCACTCACTTAAAACTGAAGTAGCTTGCTGAGAGTGAAGGTTTGGGTTCATGTGACAGCCAAGCACGTGGGCAGTGGCAGCACAACTGGCCAAAGTGACAGTTCCCACTCTGGCTGGGACAGAGATGGATGTTTTTGTGCTATAGAGGAAAAAAAGGTATAGCAGTGTTGTGGAGAGAAGGGAAAACAAAGGGATAATGGAGATGGAGGATAAATAAGTGCTGCTACCCAGTTCATTAACTGATTGTGTTGAATTGGTTTGGACGTGATTTGTTTTGTGTTGTTTTCAAGGGGAAGGGAAAAGCCAAGTTCTTCTCACCACTGCCATAAAATGCATTGTGTAGCTTTTATTGTAGTAAAATTGGGTTCTAATGTTGATATATTTGAGCTCCTCCTTCAGCTTTCAGTGCTCTATTTATTGCTGAAAACCATAATTATCTTTATGAAAACATTTTGATAACAACAGGCCAGTCTCTAATAAAGCAGCTAAATCCCACCCTGTGCTGTCAGCACCTCTCTACTGGCACTGAGTGCTGTTTGCTTGTTCCCTGTGCTCACATGATAGAAAAATAGTTTTATCTTGTGCCTTTTTAATAAAGTCTTTATCCCTCTGCTGACCTCCCCAGGGCCATCCTCCCATCCCACGGAAGAGCAGGCATGTCCATGCAGTGGGAGATGTGCTGGTAGGACGTGAGCTGTGGCTGGAACAGCTTTGAAAAGGTGACCTTCAGCCTGGGGTGTGGTGATGAGCTCTCCTTCATTTCTTCCTTGTTCCAAGCTGGCCTGGGTCAAGTGACCCACTTAACCAGTGGAGAGTCTCTCTGCTGAGAGTGTCTGCAGCCCCAGTGCTGGTCCTGCTCCAGTGATAAAAGCTCTCAGAACACAGTTGCTCTGTGTGGGTGGAAATAGAGATCTCAGTGATTTTAAAAACAAACATTTCTTGCCCAGGAAGGCCAGAGACAGACTGGCAGAACAGCCACCTGCTCATGCTCTTATTTGGAATATAACTTAGGGCTGCTCTCATGTCTCAAGTGTTCTGAGTTACTGCCAGGTGTCAAATACTAATATTATTTTGTATAATGGGGTGAAGGACCAGCACAACTCTAATCATTGCTGAGAGGTTTGCAAATTCCCAGTATTTTCTCCCTGTAGTTCTATAAGGCTTTGCTTTGAAAGGAGCCCTGCCCTCCTCACAGTAATTCCTGCTGGCACCAGTGGGAGCTGTGCCCATGTGAGGGCCCCATAACAGAGTCCAGAGAACAAAACTCAGCCTTGACAGTGTGCAATGCAATGGGAAAAAGATAAAATCATAACAGGCCTGATTCTGATCTTGCCCAACACGAGTTTTAAAGTGATGGACAGTCAGAGTTTCCCACAGATTATTCAGTCTGTGTTTAAAAGTGGGTTGTTTCTTGGCTTTCTTCCTCTTTGCTACAGTCAGCCTTCTCACTCTGCTCAAAGGCTGAGCGGGTCCTTCTGGTTCATCACCCAAACATGCACTGAGGGCAGGCTGCTGTCACCTCCGGAGCTCTGCTGTCCCCTCGTGCTGGGGCCCCATCCATCAAGGGAACAGGTTGGAGGAAAACACGGGATCCTGTCTGAGCTGCCAGCCTGGAATAAATCACAGCTCCCAACAGCACCAACTTCTTGCTGCTGTTGTTCTGCCTCAGAGCTGCCATCCCTTCATGTGGCACTGGGAGAGCTTGGCATCAGTGCCCAGACTTTCTGTGCCAGAGGCTGGAAATGGCAGTGGCTGCAGGGCCTGGGTCTGCTCTGACTGTGGGACAATGTCTTGTGCATCCCCGTGCTGGGTGGTTTATCAGGATATGGTTAGGAATTCAGGGTTGGGAGATGCTCATCCACAGGCACTGGGGAAAAATGGCAGTATTGATTTTATTTGGTTTTAACTATCTAGTTAGAAAAGAGCTGTTAGTTCATTGTATGTGTTGCACACCTGGAGAGGTGCATGAATGGTGTCCTTTTCCTGGAAGAAGGAATGCTGGTGTTTCTGTGCTGTGGTGGCACCACTCAGGAATGCAGTTGGATTTGGATGTCCTGTTTTGTAGTTTGCTCATGACTGGGATGTGCAATCAAGGGATTATATGTATTTATTAATGTATTTATGAAAAGTAGTAAACCCATGAAAAACAAGCCAACTTTTTGGCAGCTGTTTTGCAGTTGTTGGTCACCACAAAAATCAAGGGCGCAGGACTTGTAGGAAGCAAAAGTAAGGATGGAAGAGGAACCCTTCCCCTGCCACTTTTTTTTTTTTTTTTTTGAAGGAAAAGGAAAAAAAGACTACTTTTCTTGGGGTTTGGGAAACATGCTGTGTGTGATGAACCATGACCAATCTCTCCTAAGTGAAGGTACCAGTGCTTTCCAAGTTTAATTTCTCTGGCTTGGAGAGTGTGTGGCTCTTTGTTGAAGCTGTTTTGCTTCAAGGAATGCTCAGTGACTCTGGACAGGATGGAATGAAATGATGAATAGTTCTGTAAATGTCCCTGATGATGCTGCACAAACAATCCTGGATTGCCTTGATGGGGGATAAACAGGAGCTCTGTGGACCTGAGGTGTGGGAAATGCAGCAGGGGCTTGTGTACTGTGGGGGAGCAAAGCTCCTGTCAAGGAAAAGCCAAAGTTAATTGCTATTAATTTTTATTCAAAAGCATTTTGCCTTTCTAACCTTGACTTATAGATGTTTAACTTAAAAACAAGCCTGCTTTGATCCTTCTTCATGTTTTTATTTACTTTTATAGGGGTTCATGTCATTGATTTTTACATCACTAACAAGTAAATTCATGGTTAATATGATGCCTTTAATTCACTCTATTTTTCCTTTTGCTAGCACACCTTGGGACACCTCTCTGCCACAAACCTTAATTTTAATTGTGTTCTGAGAACAGCCTTTATATTATTTGAGCAATCTTGGTGGAATAAAAAAATGGAAATTGCGATTTGTCCTTAATGGCTCTATTTCCCGTGGAGGCTGTTTGAGGTATAAACGTGCCAGGCTTCACTTCCCAGTTTCTAAAGCAAGACTTGCAGGTGTGTCAGGATTACACATGGAGTATTAGGAGATGGAATGTGTTTCTGCTGTCAAGATAGGAAGTCCCAGCAATGCAGGCGTTTGATGTAATACACCGAACCTAATAGAGGTCGTTATAATGCATGTTTTGAAAGGAGTGTTATTGATGAGCTGCCTCTGCACAGAACCCAGATTGCCTTTCCAGTGAGCTTTCTGCTCCTAAGTTGTTTTCTCAGTGGGAAATAAATTGTTTTCACTGTGGGAAATGTTGGTTGTTTACTAATAAGTTGTTTTCTCGGTGGGGATAGATTTTGGATGTTAAGATAGAAGATGGTGCTTTTCTTTGTGCTGGTGAAGGAAGTACAATATGCCCAAAGTCCTTGAGCTGGTGGGACTTTTTAAATGAGATTTATGATGTCTTGTGTCAATCTTGCACCTTGGGTGCTTTTAAGAGGACACAACAGCAACTCAGAACTGAGGAGGTGAATTGTGGTCAAGCAGGTCATGGTAGGGGAGGGTGGATTTTACTTGGGTTCATCTGCATCTTTTCCAGGGAAATAATGTTTGTAGGTGACACACAGTCCTGAGATAGCCGTGAATGGAGCTAAATGTGGTGTGTCTGTGTCTAATTCCTTCCCAGCAAACCCACCTGGATTCATTAAAACCCAAACAAAATGCCCTCTTGTGTGGTGGTGTGAGCACTGAATGGACATTTACTTCTGGAGGTGTTTGGGCAGAACCAACACAGTGGGAAACACTTTCAGTGGAACAAGTGTTTCATAGCTAGAAAAATGTAACTGAGGGGGGAAATATTCAGAAATTAATTTAGTTTCAATATTTTTATTCAAACTTTAGTTCTGTGGGTGACAGTAACTTTTTGATTACGTATTTTTTTTTGTCAGATAACAAACCATCATCCCAGAGTTCATAGAATCATCATGGAAGGGTTTGGATTGGAAGAGATCTTAAAGGCCACCTTGTTCCAAGCCCCTGCCATGGGCAAGGATGCCCTCAGAGCTCCACCCAACCTGGTCTTGAATGCTTTGATTTCAGATCTCATGTTGGTCACCCAGGTTTCCCCTATCTATCCAAGCCTAACTCAGGAAATTTGAATTCCAGCCTCACATTATTACTTTGGTGGTTGAATCACTTCACTCCCCAAAAAAGTAAGCTGGATGATTGGAAACTCGCTCTGGATTAATGAAGTAATTAAACCAACAGGAGAGTGTATTAAGGTTTGACTTCCTGACACATCCCATTACCGAAACAATTAGTGATTACACAATGTGTGGCTTTCAGAGAAGGTGTAGCAGAAGCAGCTGAGGTTTGTCCTATCTCAGTGCAGCTTGCTGTGGTAAATCCAGACTTAAAAGGGAGCTGCCAGCATTAGTAAAGCCAAGCTTTACAAAAGTGCATCACTGGTGAAGTGGGTGTGGAGTGAGGAGGGGTGACTGTGCCCAGGCTGACAAACAAGGGGAGAGAGCTGAGTAAAGCTCATCTCATTGAGGCAGCTCAGAAACATGTTCCTCTGCAACGGGTGGATGGAAGAGATGGCAGGAGGGGTGAGGAAAACTGACAGGGAAAAAGGAAAATGTTTGAGTGACCTTAGCAAGACTCCTTCATAGGAGATATGAGGAAGTTAATCAAAGGTGGGGGGAAGAGCAAAGAGTAGAAAAGGTGAGGTCATACAAAATTCATCAGCACCAAAAGAATGTTGAGATCAAAAAATGTAAGCAGTGATGTAGTAATCAGGAAGAATTTCTTTACAGAAGCATTGGAAGGGGCTGCCCAGGGAGGTGGTGGAGTCCCCATCCCTGGAGGTGACAAAGTGGGGATCAGTCACAGGTTGGACTTGATGATCCTGGAGGTGTTTTTTAAACTAAATGATTCAATGAATATGTGATTTTTGTACACAGCAATCATGTTGAATACTTAGGGAAGATGCAGGTAAACTGGGTACAACTCTTATTTCAGTAATTTATTTTATTGTTGTTTAGAACAACTTGGTCTTTTGCAACCTCAGTGATTCTGTGATAGTACTGAAACCAAAAAGACACGGGAATCCTAATTATAGAAGTAAGTTTTTCAACTTTCCTCTCTTCCTTTGTTGAATAAATCAGGCTTGAAGGAATAAACCCATAATCCAAGCAGCAAATCAGTGCAGAAAATAACTCAGGGCTCTGCAGAATGTCACTGAAAGCACTTGGTGGTGGCAGCCACAGGGTTAGAGAACGTTGCATACATCAAACCTCAGACAGTGTCTGCGGGCACAGGAGTGTGGCACCTAAAAACAGAAATGCCAGGCGGGTCATGCTGGCACTCACCACTCCGGGGTTATAAATCACGGCTTCAGTGGAAAGGTGACAGACAACACTAAATGAAATCTTGCTGTAGATGGAAATTGAGGAATTTAATTTCATCTGTTACTGAAAAACCGTACTCTGTAGTTCTGGTGAGAAAACTACACTTTTGAACAGTTTCTGAATCTTCTATTGGTGCTGTAAAGGGAACTGTGAGAGAAAACAGTGCTGGGGAGGGGCTGTGAAGGGGCTGGAAGGAGGAATTGCTGCAGCTTGGGGCAGTCTGGCTGGTCAGTTCTGCACATTCCTGAAGCTGAATCCGGAAGGATCCCATTCCAGCTGTTTTATTAAATGTGGGGAGACTGAACACCTCAAAGAGTGGAGATTTTGCCTGGCAGTATTTATACAAGAACTTTTTTAAATAATTCCCTTGAATGATGAAAAAATGGTAATTACAGGAGGTGGAGAGAAGAAAACATGAAGTTACGCTGGTGCTTCACACACAAACTCCAGACACAACTTTGCCTCGTAAATCTGTTCAGGACAAGCATCTGGATTCCTTGTTTCCCACAAATCCCCCCTTTTCCTCATTTCTCCTGGCCCAGATGGTCTCCCTGTCATCTCCAGGTGCCACTTGTCTGAGTGGAAACCAGACCTCTCCCTGTCTGTCTGCAGGCACGTGCTGGGGAGAATTTAAAGCTGATGAGCAGCTCAACTATCATAAGTTTAATTTAATTTAAAAAGCATTGTCCCTTGCTCTGTGCATTAACTCCTTGTACTTCTTTATTGGGTGGGATGATGTGCAGCATTCTGGGGACTTTGGGCTTGGAGAGAAGGTGGGAAGTGGTTGTTTTGATGAGGTCACGTGCCATCTGTGCCACCCATTGGAGCAGCAGGTTGCTCTGATGTTCTTGCAGGTGATGCCAAATTTGGAACCTTCAGGTTGGCCACATGACATTTTATTAAAGAAACCACAATATTTTACTTATACTGGTGTAAATCCAAGGTAATTCCTGCTAAATTGTATGTACTGGTGTGATTAATGCAAACGTGTCCAAGACCCTATTCCATGTGGGGAATGCATTTTTCTTACTTGTACCAGGGATGCATCATGTTATCCAAACCCCTAAAACATTACAGAATCGTGGAATCATTTAGGTTGGAAAAGCCCTCCGAGATTCAAGTTCAACCATTCCCCCAGCACTGTCAGGCCACCACAAAACCACATCCACACATCCTTTAAATCAGGAATATTAGACAAGAATTTTAGAAGAAAAGAATATTTAAAACTTTGAGCAGAAATACAGATTTGTGTTTTTAAGGCGAAGTAAAATTTATGGTCTTCATGTGGCAAAAAGGAATTTTAACTTGCATAACTCTGTTTTCCAGACTGAGCCATTACAAAAAATCTTCTCTCAACCCCAAAGAAGATATTTTAGGTCACCTTCCTTTTGTTTCTGCAAACACTGAGACAAACCCATTAAGATGGAAAATGGTCCTGAGTGTTGTAGGCCAGTTTTGTGAAATGTGGATTTAGAGAATACATTTCTAATAGATTAACAAGTATGATTTATAACTACTCAGTAGCTGAACTAAAATGGAATTTTATTTTCCTTTTAAAAATAGAGCTGCAACAAAACTTACTGGGAGCTCCAGGAAGATGTAATCCTTTGAATTTCCTATATAATGCCCCAGTTCCTCCAGATGTTTCTCTGCTTCTGTCTTTAATAGAGACTTTAGAAACTTCTCCCTTACCTTGAGATAAATTGTATGTATTGAAGTAAAAAGAATGTAACAGCACAAAGTGGAATCGAAAAACAGGTATATAACTATTTTTGCTGACTTTTTAGATAACTTTTAGTTGCTTGGCGTGTTTCTCTTAAGTTTTGATGAAGTGCATTCCTTTTTTAGGTCGTTTCACTGTAGTACAGATAAAAATATATATATATTCCCATTCCAACTATCAGTGCAGCTGGAAATGTACGAAAGGCACGGCAGTGAAGGGTGTTTGAGGAGCACAACTGGGTTTTGGGGGAGGAAGGTGCCTGCAGATGAACTGCAGGGGCATTTCTGCATTACCAGGCTGAGCTCCTGGAGAACCCATGCACACAGGTACCCAGGATCTCAGTTCAGCTCCTTGGAAAAGTGTTTTCAGGCTCTGTTTTACAGCAACTTGGTGTTTTGGGTGGGTGTCTTGATCTTTTAAATTGGTTCTTCAGGGTCAGATGGTTGTTCTCAGTACTGGGTTTCAGGTTGCCTCAGAGGGTGGGTGGGGCTGCTCCCCAATGCTAAGGGAGGGAAAAAAAGGGGAAAGGATGGGAAGTGAGGAAGAGGGAGGTGTTTCTCTGAGATACTGAAATCACCATTATAGGACATTTCTGTATATACATTTCCGTATATTTTTCAGACAATCTATTCAAATGTTGTAACTTTTCCTTTACTACTTCTTTCTATAAATGTGCATTGTTGAAGTTGGGTGTGTGTATGTATATATATCTATATATATATACACACACATCTCTATATATAGATGTATGAAATGCAAGGTCTTGTAAAACACAGTCCTCTGTGGAGAACAGTTTCCTCCTTCCATCCTTGCGGTTTTTTCCCCCTCTTTGGAAACTTTTGTGTTTCCAGTCACTTGTCTATTTTCTGGATCCAAGAGTTGTGGGATCAGAGAATTCTCTAAGGCTGAAAAACCCTCTAAGATTGTCCAGCCATTAAGCCAACGCTGTCAAGTCCACACTAAATCACATGCCCAAGCTTATTCCATCTCTGGAATTTGGTTTCTTTTTTTCGGTAGCTTTTCTTAAGCTTTGGTAGCTTTTCTTCACCCACTCCATGTCTTAAACAAAGTGCCCAAATGGATCACAGTGCTCCAAGTGGTGTCCCCTCAGGGACATGGGGAGGGAACATCTTCATTTCTCATTCCACTTTACTCCTCCTTGTTTTGATATCAGTTTAGATGTGCCCAATAAAAACCTGTAACCACCTAAAGGTACCAGGCTGGAGCTGGAGGGAGGAGCTTGTGTTGGCATGTAGGTGTCAGTAAATACATAGGAAGGAAAAAGGGTTAAAGGGAGTGTTGTGGTGTTGGAGCAGAGGAACAGATGGATGGCTACACTTTCAATTAGGTCAAGTTCAAGGGAGACCTAATTAACAGAAATTACAGCAGTTGAGACTTGTGGTAATGCTGTATTAACAGAAATTATGAGTTTTATATTAAAAAAGGTAATTATCTGTCACTGTGAACCAGCAGAGGAGACACATAAGAGCTGTCAGAGGGCATTTGGTGTGTTTTACCGTGGAACTGGTATTGTTAAATTTAATTATGATCATGTTATCAGTGGTGGTGAGACTGAGGACTCAAGAGGAGATGGCTCTTGAAATGAGGAGCAGTGTGTCACTTGTGCTGCTGCTGTGGGCAGTGAGTGCAGAGGAAAGGTGGGAATTCCTTCCAAAGGATTTATCTGCTTTTCTTAGGCTTTATTTTGTGGGCATAACTTGGGAAAAATAATCCAAGTTGACTTTTTAAAATGGTTTATTTTAAATGCATGTTGAATTGTGGACAACCAGGCACTTGGAATTCAAGTGGTCTTAAATATCCTTAGAAATTAATTAAGCAAAAACTGAAATAAGGCAACATTAATTCCAGATGTCTGAGAAGCCTCAGAGTAGTTAAAGCAGTTTTAACTAATCCCCTTTAACTTCATATTTGCAGTTAATTTGGATTATATCTCAGTGACCCTGTGCTGACAAACCCTGATATCAAACCCCATGTTCGAATTAGCTTCTTGGTGGGGATAAAGCAGAATATTGTTGGACATTTCAATGGGACAGCAATTTAGCAGCTATTTAGGCTTCTTAAACCATTTTTGTGTGGTTCCACTTAGCAATATATAAAATTACAAATATCCTGTAAGAAAGCACTTTAATGCAGCTCTGCTGCAATGGGCTGATCCTCTCCCCAGCCCTGTCTGTCCCTTTTCCCACCTGAGGATCTAACCCCAAATCTCCCCCAGCCCTTCTGGGTTCAGATTTTATCCCCCTAAACACCGGATCAGTAGCTTTGTATTTATTTTTTTTTGGGTGTGTGAGATAAAACTTGTATTTGTGTGGATTCTGCTGAAAGATGTTTCATGGTGAGAGTGCCAGAGAGAAAACAAATACTTGTACATGAACTGTAGCACTGCCAAAACAAGGGAATTTGTACAATATCCTGCCATCTGGAACTCCTTCTTTTAGTTTTGTGCTTCCTTGACAAAGTGACCAAATGGGAAAAGGTAACAGACATAAAAAATACCTGCTGTGTTCTGTGAGGATGAGTGTTTCAACCTTAAAAAAATAAAATAGAAGCAGTATTTTAGTGTTCCTCCTCTGGGGGTTATTTCACAAGAAAAAAAAATAAAAATGTGATATCGAGTTGAAATATTCAGAGAAATCATATTATTTTCTTGTCAATATAAATGGAGTGTTAAATGACTGGTCTGGAAATGCCTTTGTCTTATTTCAATATCTAAAAAAGAAGTAATGTTATAATTTAAGCTAATTTTGCATAAAGTAGTAAAAGTCATTAGAGGGTATTATGGTTTTTTTTTCTTTGGCATCCTATTCCTAGTCATAGAAACATTAAGGTTGGAAAAGACCTCTGAGATCTTAAAGTCCAACCATCAACCCAACACCACCATGTTCCCCACTATCCCATGTCCCCAAGTGCCACATGCCATGTTTATTTGAACACTTCTGAGGTGGTGACCCCCCCACTGGCCTGGGCAGTCTCTTCTAGGGCTCTGCAACCCTTTTTGGGAAGGAATTTTCCCAGATATCCAATCTAAACCTTCACTGGTGCAACTTGAGGCTGTTTCCTTGTATTCCATGTATAAATCTATTGGTTAATCCTGGTCTCTGGTAAGAGATGTTTGTTTCATGTACAAATCTGCACAAATATGCTTCGAGACACAAGTTTACAACCTTTTGCAAGATGAATCTGGTGCACAGGTGTGGTAGTAGCTCATAAAAAGCTCAGGCGAAGGTGATGTGGTGTCATCACAGTGTTTGGGATGCTCATGTTGAGTCTGTTGGTGTTCAGAAAGAGGTCAGTGGCATCCTGGATGGCATTTATAATACGTTTTGTCATTGTTGTGACATTGATGTCACATTTGTTTATTTATCAAACATGCCTAAGGCAGAGGAGCTCAAAAACCTTGATGTGCAAAGGGCTCCCAGGAAGAGGTTTCAAGCCAGGCAGAGATCGTGGGCCTGCCGAGCTCTGTGACAAAGTAAGATCTCAAGGTGTGATCTCAGCCATTTATATTCCTGTAGAGGTGGTCAAGGTGATGGAATTAGCTCAGGAATATCTGCAATGCCTCATCAGGGATGTAAAGACCTTGGAGCCGAAAGATTTTTCAGTTCATTAAGAAGTCAAAGTAAGTAAAAGCTAACTACTAAATAATCACTTACTTCTCAAGACAATTTGCCCTCCAATTGAGAGGGAGGGAGTCTTGCACTGGAAGTCCTCTAAAAAGCACATTGGAGGGATGCTTTTCCTCCCACAGTGAACAGCACATGTTCAGTGTGAGCCTGTGACATTTCCACCCTGTAACATCAGCTGGGTGCCCCGGATAATCTTGCCAATCACATTCCCACTTGATCTGTGGGGATAAATTAGGAAACTGCTCTTTTCCTGTGCTGTGCTTAATGTGGAAGGGAGACAGGGGAGTTCAAAGGGATAAAATGGTTCCTCTGGAAGGGAGGGAGTTGGGCTGGCTCCAATTCCTTTGAAATTCCAGCTTATTCTCTTCAATGGAAGACTTTGGGTGGTGTGTTTGGAGCAAGACTAAAGGTGCTCCGTTTTCCAGCAGTGACCGTGAGAAAAGAGATAATTTAGGGTCGTGTATTTTTGTAGCCAGTGATAAATTTGGTAGCAAGTTGTGATGGAGTTTGACTTCAGCCCAGTGCTGTGTTTGCTCTTAAGGTGTGGTAATTCTGGCAATTGCCCTGAATTTCTTGTAGACTATCAGGACTTCAGTGTCTTGGAGGAAAATTGATTTCTTAGGTATCTACAGTTGTGTTTATCTCCTAAGTAACTGAGCTGTTACTCATAAACAAAATTCAATGTAAGATAAAACAAGTGCCACTGTTTAATGGCATGAAATAAACTTAATTATGGCTCAGAAATTTCTTTGTATATTAATATATCCTGGTTATAAGAGAATTCCCTTCTAATTCTGGTTACTGCTTTAATTTTCCAAGACACTAACTGGTTAGTGGTGAGGCACGTTGAGTGAAAGTAAATCAAGAACGAACTGTTTTGTATTATTTATCCCATTTTACCAATGGAATTGCATCTTAAGGCACCCAGTTCTATAAAAGTGTGTCTTACAAAATGGTTTTAGGAGGGTACTCTCTTGCTCCATGATCTTCAGCCTTGTGTGGCTAGTGTGGTTTTTATGCCAAAATAATTATTCAAGTATGAAGACTCTTTCTGGTAAAAAAAAAAAAGCCCAATAACCCTAAATCACATTTAGATCCACATTCTCAATAACTTTGATTTTATTTTGAATTTAAATTCCCTCCTTGACTTTCTCTCAGGATGCCCTGAAAAGCTTGACTTCAAATCCTCTTAAAATTTTTTATCAGTGCTTTTTATCTGGCTTAATTATAATTAATCAAAATGATCATTTTCAGGGCAACTTGGAAAACAGAACACCAAGCAAAATGCCACTGCAATTTGAAATGCATTTTTCATTTTCTCTGCCATTGTTTTGTTTTCAATTTTGATTAAGTCACCTTGAGAAAAAGAAAGCAGTAAGGTCCAACCTGAATCTTCTAGGACTGTGAAAAGGCTAAAAATGTACATAAAACTATTAATATTTGTCACTAAAGGGAAGATAGTTTTGAGAACTTGATGTGAGTTCCTCCACTAATAATAAGGGAATTAGTCTTGTTTTCCTGCTTAGCATTTCTCTGGAGTGAGGTGCTGGAAAGGGAAGAAGAGGAGCTTTGTTAATATTCTGTAATTATTTTACAGTTCTTTAAGGAGGGCATTTAGGTCAGCGAGGTACAGGGATGTTTAACAGGGTACAGAAGAAGCTGGATAAGAGAATGGACGGAGTGAAAGAAAATTGTCTTGTGATGCTTTTAAGCACTTCCCCTGTTTTGAATTCTGGAGGATCCTCCTTGGGTCAGTCTGGCAGATGCCATTGAAACATTTGTGGGCCCACCAGGGTCAGTGATCACTGTTTTGACACCAGTTACTCCATTTACCTGCCTGATGTTCATATAGATTTTGTGTATATGGATTCAATTAGAGCAAAGGATTCAGTATAAAGCTTAAAAATGACTTTTCTAACACCTTCATGGGTATTAAAATAAGAGTATTTGAGTCCAGTCCTATCTATAGACAAGCTATTAATAGGTTCCAGCATGAAAATGATTTGTCACTATTATTAATTATTAAATCATTAAAAAACTTGCCAGTTAAATCCAAGTTCTAACCTTTTGCTGGAAAACAGAGAGGGGTGAATTATTATTTTAGGTTTCATCTGGGTCATTTTCCCCCATGAATAAAACATTTCCCTTGCACAAATCATTCATCTCCACAAAACCTTATTGAAGGGTTGAAGAAATGACCAGCAAAGGTGAAGATGTTTGTGCAGATTTCTTGGTGATGGAAAGGCCTTTTAGAAACAAGGGTAGAAAGCAAAATGTGAGAAGAAATAAAACTGTAGGGGAACAAAATAGAGTGCTTGACTCAAATGGCAAAAAATTAGTCAGGCTCTGAAGGCTTATTTTCAGCAAAATATGTGCTCTTGGATATTAAGAGTGTCCTCATGAAGAATTCCTGCTGTGTCCAACATCAGTCACAGGCCAATCTCCCTGTTGGATTGAAATGGCTCTGGGAAAAGGTGATTTAAAGCCTCCAGTGATCGTTACTGTCTCACCTGTGAGGGAGCAGTGAAATGGGCAAAGCTTTACTGTCTGTACCTCACCTGAAGATTGGCATTACATTAAATCACGTCCCTCAGTCATAAATCAGAGCTGGACAGAGCGAAGGTGTCTCATTGCTGGGAGTTTTTGTGGCTGTGCCATCCCCAGGAGCGGCCGAGATCCTGCATGGGTGGGTTGATGTGGTTGTCCTTCCAATAGTTCCATGACTTGGTGATGTCTGCTGTTGGATGCAGCAGCCAATGATCCAAGACAGGCCATTATTTAGGAACTGGATTGCCAGAGGAGAGGAGCTAACTCCGTGGGAATGAGCTGAATAGGGAACCAACCACGGGCAGGAACCTCTGGTCTTGATTTTTGCCTCTGCATTTTTTAGCCATTACTTTAGGAACTTCAATGCTTCCAACAATCTGTGGTGGCTGTTTGTTTTCAACAGATGAATTTTTGTTTGTGTTAATGATTTTTCATCCAAATACCGCGTGTTGGCGGATGTATGGGATACTGGGATGTGCTGGCCATCCTTAGGCATTTTGTGCTAACGTAACAGGGAAGTTTTTAATGCCAGGACGGCCGGGCTGTCAAAAGAAATCCCTTTCCCGTAACTCAAGCCCCTCGTTCCAACCCCGTGTTTTCGACACTTCCATTATTTCTCCTGTCACCCAGTACATTTCGGATAATTGCTGTGTGCTGATAGAGGCATCGCTCTGGAAAACCTGGGAAGCTGGAGTCCACAGCTGCCAATTAACACCACTTAGCAGCTGTTAAAAGGGATAATTGCCTGATGTTAGCAACACCTAACGTTATTTTGAATGCTAATTACGCCCAATTTACTCTCCCTAAACTCTCCCAGCTCCAGGTATGTTTCCAAACGTGCGAACGGCAATATTTGTATTCCTGCCAGCTGCCTCTGTGGAGATGGAGTTGGAGGGTTCTGTGGCTGCGCTGGTAAACCGGGGCTGAATATTCCTTGCTGGAGGATCATCATGTGGATGCTTTGGGAATGCAGATGTGCTGGTGTCCCGTGCTGTCTGCTCCTTGGGGATTTCATTGAGGGATTGGGAAGGGGGAAGAAAACAATCCACAAAAAATTCCCCAGCTCAGCAGGCGCCGCAACCTTTCCTTAAGATGTTTGCTTAAATAATTTTTGCAACAAAGTAATTCTCACTCTTTTTGATGAACTTTATCCTGCAAATTCATTCACACCTTCTTGACGTCACTGCGAGTTCACAACATAGAGAATTTATAAGATTCCATCTATAATTTCTCTTTAAAATCCAGCCTCTTGATGAGTTTTGTGAATTCCAAGAGGAGCTGTTTGAAAGCAACGTTTTAGGTTTATTTTCTCTATAACCTCCTGCTAACAGCAGTGTAAACTTTCCCAATTTATATAAATGACTCGTTCTCCAGCTTCTGTACAGTTTTACATACTGAACAAAGCAGCATAAATTACCCAGTTAGGAAAGGTCTTATTGAATGTTAACATTTTACATCTAGCATCAAATTGAAATAATTGCCTGAAAGGCAAAAGCCTGAAACAAATGATGGCCATTGAAAATAGGAATCAGTTTCAAATAAAAATAGATAGACAGTCCTTCAGAAGCTGTGGTGGATGAATGGCTGGTTGGGTTGGGAAGCAGGGATTTATTAGCTTGTGTAGAGGATGATGAAAGATATCAGTGAAAATAATTGGTCTCATTTTGGGAAAATAAGGCAGTCCATTAAAACTGCTGCATGCAATGATCACAGTAATACTAATTTGGCTGTTAAATCCCTGTGATTTTTAGCGCTCCAAACCCCAGTCTAAATTCCAGGCAAGAGGGGATTATTCAGGTCACCCATAGTATTCTCTCTACACACCTATGGGAAGATACTCATGGAGATTGTGACTTCCCCTGTGCCATCAGCTCTGTGCCACTGGAAGCCCCTTGTGAGAGTCCAAGAGCACACAGGGAGAGATCAGGAGTTGGTGTGGAGTAGTTACAATTCATTTTGGGGTAAAATCACATGGAAAAGGGAGAGTTTGCCTTCCCAAAAAAAGTGCCTGCCCGCAACACAGCCCTTCACCAGCTCCGTGTCCAGAGCAGAATGAATTGTGTGTGTAGAGGCAGAAAAGCAGGGCTGGAATCACTGGTTAGGACACAGGGAAATCACGTGTTTTCCTTTGCGCCTTTAGAGGTATATAAATAACAGAGATGTGAAGAAAATGTGCTTTGTTTTTAGGACAGAAATAGGTAAATGTAAGAATTGTTAACTAATGTGGGAAATAATGGGAGATGGGGTGGAAATGTTTCATTGCACTAATGCATTTTCTGTAGGTCTGACAGAGACAGGAAAACACATTTTATCTGTTCAATCAATCTGTTGCATACTTAGATCAATCATCTAAATATGCAATTAACCAAGTATACAATTAATCAAAACGTTGGGAGATGAATTGAGTATCATTATTTCATTTCATTAATAAGTCAGTACCTTGACAGAATATTTTAATTGAAAACTGTTTTGGTTTTTTTTTCTTTTTTTTCTTTTTTTTCCCCAATACCTGCTTCAGGATTGGTTTCAAAATGAGGAATGATCTTCCACATGGGGTTATTACTGAACATGTTGCAGTTTTTAAGTGTGGGAAAGCTGAAGCCTTTTGGTGTTGTATTTCCTGCAGCAATAAGGGAACAAAAACTTACAGAACAGACTCCCAGATATTCTAGTAAAGGAAAAATGCAGTGGGAAAGTGTGAGGGAGAGCAGAGTGGGAGAAGGGCAAAATGTTGCTCACTCTTCTACATAATATTGCATTTAGTAAAACTTTCTCATAATGAACTGTATTCCCTTTCCCAGCCAGATCAGGAAGTCTCAGGACTCAGTGCTTTGGATCCTGGAACTGCAGAAATTGCAAACCTTCCCAACCCTGGTTTGAATCTTTGTGCCTTTTCATTCTGACCAAAGAAAAGAGGTTTTTTGTTTGCCCTTCCAGTTTTCAAACTCTGCTGTGGTTGGACAAGTGATCTTTGGCATTCTTGGTGCCAGAGAGAAAATACTGTGTGGGGAAAAATGAACATTGAATGAAGTATGGCTTTGGTAGATATAATTTTCAAAAGGAATATATTCTGCAGTTTGGCTTCTGAAGATTCTTTGTCAGTCTCGAAGCATCACTTTCAGTATATGGGAGCATTGGATTTTGATGTTCATGTTTTCAGGGCCCACTCTTAGCTTAGGCGTTCCCCTCTTCTCTCCTTACTGAGTGCTGGTGGGATTTCCCAGGGCCTTCTGTTCATGAAATTCAGTGCGAATCCGAATTTTCCTCAAAAATAAGATTGAGTTTTGCCTTCTTTCCCCTCCTGGTGGATTTGCAGGTGAGCACATTTCTTGCCCAGGTAAAACTAGAATAGAAATTGGAACGTTTTTATGTTTAGAGAAAATCCAGATGAACTCCACTGTAATACCTGCTTCTATCTCTAATGTAAAACATGAACTGGGAAGGAATTGATTTGAGTCTTGCAGTAAAGAGCACCATAATATATATATATACATAAAATTGAGAAGGGTGGAGTGTGAAAATACCCATATTGATCTGAGATAAACATGCATAACTCATACAAAATCTTCCCAAACGTGAATGAAACCCACTCACAAGCAGAACTGCATGAAGGGCAATTCTGCAGTTCAAGAGGATTGACCAAAGGAAACTTTGGGGCAGTATGGCTGCAGTTGTGTGACACTTGTAGAACTGGTGTTTTTGAAAGCGGCTCATGACTGGATAAAAGTTTCTTAGGGAATGAGGCTTGTTATTCAAAAGAAAATACCCCATAAGATGAAGATTTACTGTCCTGCTCATGCCAGCACCTGTTTTTCTTGTGTTACTTAATCAAAAGGTGACACCTCTGGCTGTTACACAGCAAGAAAAACCCCACCTGAATTGAGCTCAGCATTAAAAATGCAGTTGTTTGAAAGGTCCTGCTCTACTCCCAAACCCCTGCCTGCTTCCCAAAATGCCTGTGGCAACTCCATTTGTCACCGAAGCAAATGGGCAGAGTGTTGAACTCGCTGCCAGGAGCGGAGGGGAAGGAACAGGATGATGGATGGTGGGTGGCCCTTAGCTCCTGCCATGGGCTCAGGGCTTGTCACACCAGTTGCCTCCAGCTCCTTGGAGCCACATTGCCAGGGAAAACCTGCAGGTATTCTGTGCTGAGCTCGTCAGCTCACTGAAGTGAAGGCAAATCTTTGCTGTAAGGAAATAAGCTCAGTGTGGCAACTGCTGAGGTTGGATCTTTTCCTTATGTGATTTCCTTTGGGCAAGAAGAAGGATATTACAGGGCACTATAAAGGAACTGACTGGTGTAACTTCTCAGCTTCTTCAGCCTGTGGAGTCCTGTGCCCTCCCTGAAGTGTCACTGTGGAGGAAGGCCACCTGCTGGAGGCAGGGACACTTCTCAATCTCTCACTTAGGAGATGTGATAACAGAAGCAAATACAATATCACCAAGTCATTTACTAAGTTATGTGACAGTAAGATTGTTCCCAACACACAAAAAGATGTTTGAAGCAAATATTAACTGGAGTCTTTGTAGAATTGTAGAATATGCTGAGTTGGAAGGGACCCATCAGGATTGTCAAGTCCAGCACAGGGCAGCCCAAGAAAGACACCTTGTGCCTGAGAGCACTGTCCAAATGCACCTTCATGGGTTTAAACTGGACCCCAAGGTTTAATTTGTGCTTTTCCCCTCCAAAGGTACTGGAGAGAGGGACTGGCACAGTAGGAGAACATGGAGGTGATGCTGTGTTTCCTTAGATAGGCTCTTTTCCATTGCTAGCATTCCCACCATTAGCAGGAACACAGTTCCTTGCTGTACTGGGTGGGAAATTAATTGTTGTTGTCTGGCTTCCTCCAAACTGGTTTCCTAAGCTGAATTTAATGGTCAAATGCACATTGGAGCTGGGAAAGGGCAGGGGACAGCATGGAGGGAGCACCTGACAGGCTGTGAGTCCTGTTCTTCTTCAGCCCAGGCTGGAGCCAAGGAAGTCAAAATGAACTGTATTACTATTTAATATGAGCTTAGAGCAACCAAAGAGAGAAAATGTGGTATAAGAGATTAGAGCAGTGGGCTCGTGGACTGCTGGGCTGTAGCAGAGCACAGGAAGACATAAATCAAACAATGCCAAGCATCAAGCTCATACATGATGCTGTTCAAGGCGTTGCAAGTGAAGTGCTGTGGTTTTCCAGCCTTGACATTCCAAGGGATGGAGAGGCAAGTCCAGTTTAATGCTACAAAATCCAGAGAGGTGGCCCTGCATGTTCTTCTGATGGCTGGTAGTGCTGTTGTTGGAACTGCTTAAAATAGTGGAGCTGATGAAAGTGATTTCTCTCAGAGATTGGAAATGCTGTAAAGCCACAGCGTTTTGATTCTTTGCCAAAGAGCAACAGCAAGTATGAGTGTTATTGGTAAAAACAGCAGAAGAAAATGATGTTTGAGCTTGTGGCCTCATCTGTACACCAATGTATCAAACAAGGTGTTTTCCTTTGGGTGGAAAAACCCTCTTTTCAATGGAGTGGGAGAAAACCTTCAGAAGCTGTGCCTGACACAGCCTTCATTAAGTGCTGTCTGTAGACTGATAACCTCAGGGATGCAACCTGTGTTTTATATTTCTGATAAAGCTAGAATATGAATATTAAATGTAGTCTATACTCTGCCCTTTGCCTTGACAGATGTCTTTTCTGGGATTAAATTAATTACTAAATGTCTTTCCTGTCTGACAGTTGGGAATTTCAGGCTTCAGAGGTAAATAGGTTTTGAAGCAATCCAGTAATAGGCTTACAAGGCTGAGAGGCAACGGAGCTGCAAAGTGAAAAATCAAGAAGCTGGACCATTAATACCTTCTTGAAAAGTTAATCAGTTCATGACAACAGCCTGCAATCCAAACAGTGGCTGTGCTGGGGTTTGTGTCATGTCTGAATTTCACATCATGTGCTGGGCTAGGGAATATTTATAGTTATTTGCTGTGTGTTAAACATTTGGGGATAAAGGCCCTTATAGTGAAGATGTGATGTGATCTTAGCAGGCTTTCCTGAATTACCTGAAGGGGTAAATGCCCTCCGAAGTAAGTTGTCACTGCCAGCAGATGTTGTCTTGTATGCCCTGAATTCAGGGGCTTGTCCTGTGTTTTGTTTCAGTGCCAGGATGATCAAGGCACGCTGGAGTCACTGACTCCAAAACCCAGGAGAGGATAATGCCAAAGGACTAGCAGTGAAGGCTGTGGTTGGCTCTTCCAAGCCTTGGCCAGGAAAGATAATGGTGGTGGTGGCAAGAGGAAAAGTAGAATATGAGAAGGTCTCTGGTGGCTTTGGGGTCCAGGGAAGAGTCTGCAGGAGTTCTGGAGAGAGGGATCAGAGGTTTGTGGTTGCACCAGAGAAAGAAAGTTATAGGGGAGCTAAAATATTAATGAATAGGGAAAGAAAGGAATGAGAAAAGATCTGAGATAATGTTATTAACTGAAACAAAAAGTAAGAGGGCAAAAGGAATATTGCTGAGAGCCTGGGATCGTGTAATATTTTCTATATTTGCACACTTTGACAAGCTCTGGTGCTGCCTCAGAACAAACCCAGCTTTTAAGGCTCTCACTCTATTTTGCCACTTGTCTCCTACTGCTTTTAACATCCTTTGGATGGCGGGTGCAGCTTTTGAAAGAGGTGAGAGGTTTCAGTGGAACAGGTCTGTGAGTGTGTGATGGCACATGGTGTGTGCTCGTCCTGCTCAGGTCACACTGAACAAACATCATTAAGACTTCTGTCACTGACTTCAGGAGAACTTGGTTTAGAAGTTCTTTAGCACAGATCAACCTTTCCTGCCCTGGTTATACACCTGAGTTCTTTATACAGTTTCTTTTTCCTCAGTGTTTTTGTCACTTCCCTGGTGTCTCCTTCTTACATTATTCCATTGTTTTCATGCATTCACCATCTCCACCAAGGATTATGTTCTTCTGGAAAGGAATTGTCTGTCCTACACGTGATGTGCAATAAATACTCTTATTAGCTTAGACTGGAGTTTCAAAGGGAGCCGGATGTGATTTGACAATCCTTTTGTGTTCAAGAGTTTGACTTGAATGGGCAGGTATTTCTTTAAAGGACGAAGTGGATCATGTAGTGTGGCATGGACATTGTTTCCCTGTCATACCCATCTCCTGATGAGAGAGGTGGGACTGAACTGCAGCAGGTGGGACCTGTTTGTTGGTAGCGTGGTGACAGCTGGGCATAAACTGAAACATCTGCAGATTCCTTGCCCAAGCCTAAAACTCCTCAATGTTGATCTTAAAAACGGATAAACACATGTAAAATTTTTACATATGTCTTTCAAGTGTAAGGAAACTTTAGCAAGTGTTCAATGGAAAAGTGGCAAGCACCTATTGTACTGATGCAGGTAAATCATGCAGATAAATTATAATTCCCCTGTCCATGAATAAGTGTTGTTTCTCCTGCATTTCAAGCTTTGATTGGATAGCTAAGACTTAGAAATCAAAACTAGTTTATACCATTGTCAATTATTATAATAGACCTTTGTCTTTTGCCTCTTCACAGATCAGTGGCAATTTATCATCCACTTAATTGCACAAAAATATTCTGTTGAGTGTTGAGATAACCAGGGAAGCTGATTCTTCCCTTTGATCCTGAGAAGGATATGAGCTGCAGTGGGGAATTTCCACTGCCTTCTCCTGCTTGAGAGCCAGCCCATACCTAATGACTCACTTGCTTTAAATGATCACTCCTTAAACAAAAGAGTTCAGTCAGAAGGACCATGCAACGATGATTCACGATTCAAATTAAAAACTGCCTAGTCACTTTTTTAGTGATATCAAACCAAAACGCAGTCATATCTTTTTGGCTTGAAACACTTTGCTTGTGAATAATTCCATCCTTGTTTCACTCTGCAGTTTCCAAGGCAGATGTCCCTTGAGGAAAAGCTGCTGCCGAGCTCTGTGCCCTGGGATTTTTCTAATTAAAGGTTACCAAATGCTTGTTAGAAAGTTCCCAGGCAAGTGACAAAAGGCAAGGAAGCAGCTTTTCTGGGAAGAAGAATTAGGGATGTGAGAAGTGGGATGGGATTCTTTGGGACAAACGAGGACTTGGTGATCCCACTGCAGGTACCAGTTTGAGGTGATGTCTGGAAGCTGAAGGATTGGGGGAAGCAATGGGAAATCTAATACATTGCAGGCTGTTGGTGTCTGAATAAACATCTGGATGCTCCCTCCCACTCCTCAAGGGTGTTGAGAGAGCTCTGGGAGTGCTTCCTCCATGGATCCAAACCACAGCTGTCCTCGAGCAGCCACTTGCCTCTTCCCAGCCTCCTCAGACATATTTAGGGCAAGTATTTGCTTTTTAGCTCTGTTTCCGCACATCTCAATGTATTGTACGTTCACTGAGAAAGAAAGGATATCATGTCACCACAAACATTCCTGAAAAGCCTGTTTCTGTCCTCTCCAAATGCTCCTGCTGAGATTCTTGTGCTGTCACATGTCCCTGTTACAGGGTATGGATGTGTTCTGAGCCTCCTCTCTTTGCCTGATCTTCTATAGCTGCCTGGATTCTGGTAGTGTTTTCCATGCTATGATTTTCCAAGGCAATCCGGCCCCCCAGCAGTCTGTGTGGAAGCACTGCTACAACTGCTGCAAAAGTTTCCTCGTTTAGCTCAAGCTGGAAGTGCAAAGAGTGGCCATGTGCCAGCTCATAAACACGAGAGGGATCAGCCATATAAAAACCCTCCCTGTAGCAGCAAAAAGTGTGTAACAACAGCTCCAGGTGGGAAACCAGGAGATCTGGGGCTGCAGGGGAAGGTGGACAGGAGCTGAGTGTCTCCCACCACTGTATCTTGCAGGTGGTGTGCAACGGGAGGGACTTTCTTCCCATCAGTCCGATCTACTGGAATGTAAGACAGGAAATGACTCCTTGGAGAAATGGGAAAGGAGATACAGATGCAAACTCCATTAATGTGAACAAATTAAAGTCAGTCCAGTCCAGTGCAACATTAACCTGCCAGCATGTACTAATTCTATAGTTTGTTACAGGGAATATAAATGTGAAAACTACCTGGATTTAATTTTTTCCTTGTCAGTTTATTCAGTAGCAGAAAGGCAGGCAAGGTTTGAATCTGCCTTTAGGTTAATGTAGGGCTGCAGCTTCCACTAAAAAAATCTTTTTCATGTGGATGGTTAGAATGTATTAGAGTGTCCAGGGAGGGGAATGGAGCTGGAGAAGGGTCTGGAGCAGCTGGGGGGGTTCAGCCTGGAGAAAAGGAGGCTCAGGGGGGACCTTCTGGCTCTGCAACTCCCTGACAGGACGGGGAGCCGGGGCGGGGGGTCGGGCTCTGCTCCCAGGGAACAGGGACAGGAGGGGAGGGAACGGCGGTGTCAAGTTGTGCCAGGGGTGCGGCAGGTTGGACATCAGGAAGAATTCCTTCATTAAAAGAGCTGTTCAGCACTGAATGGGCTTCCCAAGGCTGTGGTGGAGTCCCCACCCCTGAAGTGTTGATAAAACCAGCAGATGTGGCACTTCATGACATGGTTTAGTGGGCAGGGTGGTGTTTGGTCAAAGGCTGGACTTTGATGATCTTGGAGGTGTTTTCCAGTTTCAGTGGTTGTGTGATTCTGTGCTGTCTGTCAGTCAGGACCCTCCAGACAGACCGTGGGCTTTGTTGCCTTGTTACAATCTGCTTAAAGTTCCATTCAAAGGGAATATTTACTTCAGGAACAGACACTTCATCCTTTCCTTCCACAATGATAGAAACTGTGTGCATATCTAATGAAATATGAAAGGTCCTATCTCTTATTCATGGCTGCTGAAAGTTACTCAGCAGCAGTCTTCAAATACACCTCTGCAACAACCCAACTCTACAATTTATGTGACAAGTAATGACATGCAAACATCTCTGAAAGTTAAGTATTTGTGTTAATTATTAAAGAGAGACATTTGAAGTGACAGACTGAATGAATGCTCTCCAGAAAGCCACCAGACTTATGCTGATGAAAAGGAGACCTACAGAAGCTCTGTGAAATATTTAGCTGTAGAAGTTATAATTTAGTTCCTGTGTACTGCCTCTTTAAATAGATTGGACTCTGATGCCTGATGAAAGCTGATGTTATTTCTTAAAGCGAGCCTGTGGCCTGTTGCAGAAGACACTGTCTGTAACAGCAGCCTGTCTGCACATATTTGCTTCTGTTTCATGTTTTTCCTAGTGCTTTTCCACTGCTGGAACGGGCTGATTGGGTTCTGCTGTGTGGGAAGGAAACGAGGAGAAAATCAACATCAAGCATAGACCAGAACTGTGGGTTGGGTTCGCTCTGGGTTTAGGGTGAAGCAGCTGCTTGTTACCCACTGCTGTGGGGACAGGAGGCTTCTTGAGAGACCCTGGGTGCAAAGGGACCTTAAAACCCATTCAGTGCCACTCCCGGCCATGGGCAGAGACACCTCCCACCAGCCCAGGGTGCTCCAGCCTGGCCTTGGACACTCCCAGGGCTGGGGCAGCCACAGCCTCTCTGGGCACCCTGTGCCAGGGTCTGCCCACCCTCCCAGGAAGGAATTCCTTCCCAACTCTAATTGAAATCTCTCTCCTCATTTAGTTTAAGAACCTTCCCCCTTGTCCTATCACTGTTTTCCCATATGAAAATCCCTTTTTCTTTTTTTATACCCCCCCTTCAGGTACTGGAGTGCCACAATAAGGTTTCTTCAGAGGTTTCTCTTCTCCAGGCTGAACAATCCCAGCTCTCCCAGCCTGTCTCCATAGGAGAGATAGATGCTCCAGACTCTGGAAGTCCTCACAGAACTGTCACTATTGTTACTCAGTGGGTTTTGTGCTATAAATACTGATGGTGGTTGGGCTCTGGTTCCAGCCTGTCTGCTGGTGTCCATCCCCATGTGCTCTCCACAGGGGGAATCCTCAGGGGAACACAGAACTGAACAAGTCTCTCAGATTCTCCTCAAATTTTAATCAATTTGTTGAACTGTAAAGCAAGAAGATTTTGCTCCAAAGGAAGTTCTTATCAGCTGGTATTAAAATTCCTTAGAAATACCTCTATGTGCTACTACACTGCTTAAATTTCATCCCTTTTATATTCCAGCAGGCTTAGCCATGCTGCAGTATTCCCAGAAATAATAGAAAATCAGAGTAGGGGGATCTTATATGGCAGAAATTCAAACTCTTACAGCTCCTTTTTTCCAGCTCATTTGAAAGTCTCCTCTTATACACTGACCGTGACTCCCCAACACGACCTGTGGCATCTTTCATGTCATCCTGTACCTGGCAAAGGTGTATCTTGGAGGGAGGAAAACACACACTGGACCATGAGAACTCTTGCAGGTTTTTGTAGGAATACAATAATCCTGGGAACACACGAAGCTGCCACGGGGAATGTGATTTTCAAAGTGATTTTTTTTTTTTTTTGTTCTGCTCCAGTGCTTTGAGTGAGTTTGTTCCTTTAATTTGATTTATGTGCTTGTCATAGCTGAGAGCTTTGCTTCTCAACAATGGGCCATCCCCTTGTAGAAATGTCAAGTAATTTTCTGCTTTAATTGAAAAATATCACTTCTTTTATCTGCTGCCTTGTGCTTAGTGATAAACATCAGTATCATCATCAAGGCCACTCACAAGGAAGGTGTGCATGTGACAGTAATGTAAATTCTATAGAATATAGATGGAAAATGGATTGAAAGATGACACTGTGCAAAATTTGCCTGAATATATTCTGGGGTTTCCATTTAACCAGTAATTTTCATTGCTTAATGAAAGCAATGAAGTGGCTCTTCTACCCTGTTCCACATTAAAGTTCACTCTCAGATTTCTTTCCTGAATATTAGAGCCAAATCAATATTTTTAATTGTCCAAGGAGCCAGTCACCCATCTGTTCTATACATATATTTATATGTAAACCACCTCATGGAAGTCACACCAGTTGTGTGGCAGTTCTATGTAAAACCAACCTGATAATTTGACTTTCTATGATCTTTAGGGTTTTCCAAGGAGCTAAAGCAAGTTGCTTCAGATTTCCTTGTTGAACAAAAAAGCATATTTCTACTTCCTTAAATAGAATTGCTCTGTTTTCATGACTGTAATGAATTTTTTAGTCATTGCCTCTCTTTAATGAAGTGAACAAACCTAGTTGTTAGGTCTCCTGGGGATTCAGTGGTGATGTTTTATTGCATATGTAGAAGCAATAAGAATGCAAAAAAAA
>VXBX01002496.1:952003-982326 GCA_013400415.1 Scytalopus superciliaris | reverse complement strand
AAAAAAAAAAAAAAAAAAAAAAAAAAAAAAAAAAAAAAAAAGCATGTTTGTAACTTTCCTAGCAAGAGGCATCAGGAAATACTGAAGTTTTTGCGAACTGTGAGGCAGTGTTGTTGTTTTGGTAGAGCTCACCTAATGGTCACTGATTTATAGATATCCAGGGGAAAAATGATGGTGCTTGATTTAGAGATATTTGAATATTAGGATCTCTTTTGGCTGCAGTACCAGGCAGGAGCGGAACAGAACCTGGTTCCTGTTGAACCACAGCAGTTTTAGCAGGTGGAAGAGATTTATTACGGTCATAGAAATGCTGTGATATTTTAAGGTTATGTTTTTCATTTATTTCGGTGAAAATAAGGTTTCCCAAAGGAGTCAGGCTGCCTCCCCAGGAGAATGAAATACTGTGTTTTCTCAGCCACGAGCACAGACTGTGCCAGGAAAAACCTCCTTCACACCAACTTTTCCCTTGAAAAGAGGAGATGCATTTGCTCCCTCAGCTCAGAGCTCTGGTTCAAGCTTTGGTTTCCAGCATGGGGAGAACTTGGGCTCTTTGAGGAGTTTTAGCACTTGGGTAAGTCTCTGTGTATTTGGAATGTCATTTGAGTTGGAAGGGTCTCCAGATTGCTTGGACATGCTCAAACTAAACTTAGTTTTAAGATTCCTGGGTGCTCTATTAAAACCAGCTCTTAGTGGAGTCTCCCATGGGACTTTCCCTTCTGTCTAATGGGCTTGCACAGGACACTCCAAACCCCCAAATTGCCTTTGTACCAAACACAGGGAGAGGTGAGAAGATTCAGTAGTCACAGGGCTGATTCCTTGTTTTTATTTATATTCCTTGTAGTAGCTCCACTACCAAACAGTGACTTTTACTGCCATTAATTTTGTCTTTAATGCTGATTGTTGAAATATGCCCTCCTTTTGTGACCAGGTCATCACTAAAACTTACAGAATCATGGAATGCTTTGGGTTGGAAGGGACCTGAAAGACCATCTTATATTCCACCCCCTCCACGTTCTGTCGACCAGTTTGCTCCAAGCCCGATCCCATCCAATTTTGTATAAACCTCAATCATTCCATACCTACTGAGTTACTGAAATCCAAACCAAGAGGATTAGCCTTTTCTTTCCTCCTGGAAAATCTTTTCTGCAGCTTTGTTTTACACTGTGAAAATGCTACTCAGTGCTGTGTTGGGTTTCAATAAGGAACGAAGCTGCAATTGTGTGTGAGTAGCTGATATATCAATTTAAATATATTTGGCCATTAATTAAGCCTCCTTCTTTTTGCATGCAAATAGATTTCTCTCCAGGGAATTAATTACAGAACAAATTTCAGGCTAATCTATCTTTGCAGTCCAATATAACATTAAGCTATAAAACCCACTTTCAAAATGAAGCTTCTTGCCATTTAATGAATTGCTATCAAATTTTTCTAAACAATTTGGCACAACAGAGTTAAACAAAAACAAGAATCAGACTCTTAAACACACCAGTGCAGTGCAGTGACACTGGGGGATATGGTTGCACGAGGATTTGAGAGAACAGTTGATGGATTCAAAGATGATGTCATAGTTTATTTTTTTTAACTGGCATATTGAAATTTGGATTTTATTTGGATTTTTTCTTATTGAACGTAAAAGAAATTTTCCTGTGGAAACAGATTAAGGCATAAGATCACAAGTGTTTTATTTCCTTTTTTTTATTATTTTTATTCTACCTTATCTCTTAAAAAAACCTTACTCTCCCCATAATCTCTCTAATCAAAGTGATTGTGATTATTTCTCTCAAGACAAGAATACCCTTTCTCTTAGGAATATTTAATTTCCTGGAATGAAGACTGATATCTTCTGCATCCTTGATCCTACAAAGGCTTACCCATGTACTTGTATTTAGCAATGTCAGTAATAGGCAGCCCTGGGGAGACTTGACTACAATGAGTCATCCAACTTCCCTTAAAGACATGGAAACCTGTCTGGGTGTCCCAGGCTGATACCAAAACCTCCTCTTTCTTGGCAACAACCTCATTTATGCTCCGGATAAAAAAAAATAATCCAAGTGAGTGTATTTTACTTACTTTGCAATGCAATGACATTATCTAACAGTGAGTCAAAGTGAAGGTCTCAGTGATGCCGTTGCTGTGTTCTCCCTCTCCAAAGGGATCCAAGATCCAAAGGACAGGGATGTGTTGGAGCTTTTGTTCTGGAGAGATGACAGAATGTAACATGGAATGTGACTCCAGTCTCTTCTCTCGTGTTTTGGATGGAGCCAACTTCAGTGGAAAACCTTCCTTTTTCCCCATTTGATTTGTTTTTGCTCTGAGCATGGACCTTTAGGTGGCTTTATTAAGTGAAATCACTTTCCATTTGATCCTTCTTTTTAACAGTTTTCTGTTTTCCTCCCAGGAAAGGTTAAGTGGAGGTGCCCTCAATCCCATTTCCCTTATTCCCCACTTCACTGCCTTCTGGCATCTCTCTCCTCCAAGGGGGAATTTATCATTGCTGATCTCATTTAGTTCATGGAATAACACAAAAACTGCTCTTACAGTTTCTTCTCTTTAACTTTCCAAACTTTGATAAAGCCACATCCTTGTTCACAAACCTCATCACTTCCAGAACAACTGAGTCACTAAAAGATGTGCTTGTAAATGGATGGTTAAAACTGTTTTGCAACACAGTTCATGACAGTTCAACACACATTTTTTTTTGTGACAAATTTCTTTTATCTGGTGTTTTATGGAGTTATTTCTATTAACTTTATTTATTATTTCCTTGGAGAAGAAAAGGTTGTATGGAGACCTCACAGCACTTTCCAGTATCTTGAGGGGTTAAAGGGAAGCTGGAGAGGGATTGTTCATCAGGAACTGGAGTGAGAGGACAAAGGGGAACAGATTCCAGCTGAAAGAGGGGGAATTTAAGTTAGATCTGTGGATGGAATCCTTCCCTGGGAGGGTGGGCAGGCCCTGGCACAGGGTGCCCAGAGAAGCTGTGGCTGCCCCAGCCCTGGGAGTGTCCAAGGCCAGGTTGGAGCAACCTGGGCTAGTGGAAGGTGGAATTAAATAGATGGTCTTTAAGGCCACTTCCAACCCAAACCATTCAGTGATTCTGTGTTTAAAATAAATGTCTTAATAACAGGTGCATTGCAGTTTGCTTTGGCTGTCTTGGTTGTTGCTGAATTTAGGAAGCATGGAAAGGGCTTGATTCAACAGCTAAAAAGTTTCAGAATTGTTTCTTGTACCTTGAGGGTAGTTTTCTTTTTCTTAGCAGTTCAAAAGTAAAAGCACAGTAAAGATCCTGCACTTATTTCTACCGTGGGGCAAAACTACCTTGAGTTTCCTTCGTGGTAAAACTGAAGGGAGCAGCACATGCTCTGCATTCACCTTGGGACAATATACTTGAAGCACCTTAAGGTAGAAGTGATGGAAAACAACAAAACTAAAAATCTCTCTCTTTTTTAGCCTTGAAGACAGACAGGCTCTGAGAGCAGCAGGAGCTGTAATAAACCTGGAACTTTTATTAGTTATGGAGAGAAGTGAAAAGGCTGAGAGGACAGAGCCCTGGGGAGAGGAAAAACAGCTTTTCTGTGGGCTATTTGGTGTGTTGTAACCCCAGGAAAATGTGGAGGGGGACCTAAAATAGGGCTTAACATTGTGGTTGGGATGGTAAACAGAAAATACTACTATTAGAAGTTTGGATATATATGAATAAATATATATACAAATGCAGGTATATGCATGTATTTGTTTGTCCGAAGGGGGTGTGACTGGAGATGAAACTGCTTTGGAGGCTGTCCCTGAGTGCAGACAGAGAGACAAGTGGGTGTTGGGCTTTGCAGGCACGGGAGGAATTCGCAGCTCAGCCTCCAAGCTCATGTGCTGGTGTGTTCTTTGGGTTTCCAGCTGTTGAACTGGCTTGAGAATTTTTCAGCTGTGGTCTCTGAGAAAATGTGCATTTTTGTTACTGTTTTGTACATACCTACCTTTATTTCATCTAGTTGAGAGATCTCTTTGGTTTTCCAGCCTTTCCCATTGGAGGAATCATTAATGATGTATTAGAAAGTTGGAAAGTTTTCATATGGTTTTTAGACTTGAAGGATAATGGATGTTTCAGGAAACAATATGAAAAGCTACTTGTAAGACAGACTTAAAAATAAATGAAAGAAAAGAAGATGAGAGAGGGAATCTCCCGTGTGAATTTATGTCCTTTTGATTTATCTGGGAGAAAAACTGAGTTCTTATGACAGGAGTGAAAAGGGCTTTAAATTCCTCCTGACTGACCTCAGGATATCCTGAATTATCAGTAGCCAGTGCATGGGCTAGAATGTGGCAACTTGGCTGTTAAAAATAGGCTGATTTTTTCTTTGGTCTTCACTGTCTTCTCTCTCTTTGTGGCCTTCATCAATACGTACAAGATGGGATTTCTTCTGGAATGGAATTATACTGTAACAAATGGGGGGGTTAGTTCCTTTAAGATATGGGTGTTTAAGATATTTGTACAATGAGTGGTTTGTAGGATTGTGCAGATGAGACATAACTGCTCTTGTGTGGTGTCCTCAGAGCTACAGCTGATGAGGAATCCCATTTCCTTCAGCCATCCCTAAACACCCCCAAGCCGATCCAATTCCAAGCTTTTTATTTCTGTAAGGGAGTTTTCTTGCTTTATAATTTTGAATTGGTGTTCTAACCTCTTATGTGATGAAATTTGGTGCTGTCCTGTTGGCTCTGCGTTAATTACCTTTGGTTGGCTCATTCAGTGTGTCCATGGGTGATATTTTTTGGATACCAAAGCCTATTTCTCCCCTCCCCTGTTTATTTTGCTGGCAGGTATCCACGAGAAATGTCCAGAGAAACCCCGTGCCTCTCTGCCCTTTTCTAATACTTTCAATAAAGCATAATTTTATTATAATCAGGGAGATGACATTTCCAGCAGCCCTTTCTCAGCAGATTCCCTGCAGGGAGTTTTAGGAGATTTGATCTAGGACTTGTCAGCTTTTGCTCTCCTTTGCATTCTCTTTGACCACTTGCCCCTCATTTGCTTGGCCCCCAGTGGTGTCTTGGCCCCAGGAAAGTGGTTTTTGTGACAGCTCTACTGCTGCTGTCCCTTGACTTGTCGTCCAAACATTTGACTGCACTTTTGCTTAAATAAAAGCCATAAATGAACTATTTTGTTTGCATTTTACATGAACTATATCACCTGTAATAATGATATATATACGACTTCTGTTATTCCTAAATCAAACCAAGCTAATCAAGGGATGAGAAATACTGTCCTGCATGTTAGAAATGGTAAATAAAGCCCTTCTCATGAATTCTGGAATTTGGGAAATTAAACCTGAGAACCCTCAAACTTCCCACAGAGACTCACTGATGCCTTGAGCTCTCTCTGCCATCCTGTCAACTTTCCAAACATCGGAGTTGCTAATCAGGGCAAAGGGTTTTCTTTTCTTTGACTGAATCTTCTCTCTAGTTCTTACAACTAAAAATCATCTATTGAACTGATGCACTTCTAGTTTTGCCCAAAGGCTACAGAAGCCAGAATTTGTGCAATTTCAGATTAACAGGCCTTTGCATGTGTAATTTTTGGCTTCAGTTTGCATCCAGTGAGAATCCAAGGAGAATCATGTTCTCAACGTTCCCCTCCTCTCTGAAATAATGACAGTATCTTACTCTCCATGCTGATCTTATTGATTAATTTAAAGAGCTTTAGTACTGCATTCTGAATTTCTTTCAAAGTATCAGATAAGTAGTTTATCATCCTTTCCCAGTTTTGATTTATTTGAATTCTTCTTCCCTTTCTCCAGCCATATGTTTGATGCTTCTTGTTTCCTTCCAACGATTGAAATTATTCATGTGTAAGAATTGAATCCCATTATGGCTCAGCTACAAGAGTTTTACATTAGCCAAAATACAAACCCCAGATTTATAGCAGTTTCTCTAAAGCCAGAGATTGTAAATTGTATTGACTTGTTGTGTTTAGGGAAATCTTTCCTTACTACTGTCCATTTGCACAATGTAAACTGATTCTTTTCTCTCCTCTCATGAGACCGCGTTCCATTCAGGGAAATACATTAAAGCTTAAATTATTCAACTTCCTTTGCTTTTAATGTTCTGGAATCAAATTCAAATATAGCAAATAAATCCCTTCTTATGTATTAACAATGGAATAAATATGAGTGTTTTGCCAATAGAAGTTACTCTTCATTTAGATTTTTCTGTTTAGTTTTGACTTTTCAAAGTTAAGTGGGGCTCTGTTTTCACTGCAAACAATCCTGTCTCTGGGTGTGACTCTACCCTGGGCTTAGAGAGATTTTGTGCCACTGAAGAGCAGCATGTTTTTCAAATCCTATGCAAGTTTTGTGACACATTTTATAGTGGACTTGACAGCACTTTTCAAAGTAATGAAAAAAGAAATGGACTGTTTCTTCATTGTCTAAATCAGAATATTATATGGGAAAGACTTGTACTGTGTTCTTTGCATAGGAACTCATCTGCAGTTTGGATGATGTACATGGATGTAAAGCTGACCTTTCTGTGCTGATTGTCTGTGTAGGAGAAGTGAAAGCTCCTTTTTCCAGGACCCAGTTGGAATCTGAGTTCCCCATAACTAATGTTATTGCAAACTGAAGATGAAATGCAAAGCAAAAAACCCAAAGAACCAAAACACAAACCGATTTCTGACTTTGCCGAGAGTATTTCTAGTGAAGGTTATAGTTCTTTGGTACTGCCAGTAGATGTGGGGTGTGACACCTGGTGATGGCTATAACGGTTTGAGGTTCACCCCTTCTGGAGTGTGCACAAGTACAGAAGGTGGTGAGGAGGCGGGAATTGGGTTCTTCTCCCAGGCAATGAGCGATGGAACATGGAGAAATTGCTTCAGTGGTGCCAGAGGAGGTTCAGGTTGGATGTTAGGAAAGATTCCTTCACTCCAAGAATGGTGAAGCATTGGAAGAGGCTGCCCAGGGAAGTGGTGGGGTCACCATCCCGGGAAGTGTTCAAAATGCAAGTAGAAGTGGCACTTCACCGTATGGTTTAGTGGGTATGGTGGTACTTGGTCAAATGTTGGCTTTGATGATCTTGGAGGTCTTTCCTAACCTGAACAGTTCTATGACTCTCTAGGCAGTTTCTTCTCTAAAGACCTCAAATATTATAGAAATTATATAAGACAAGTAACATGCATGTAATTCTGTAGTAACATCACAGTTGTGATGGATTTCTCAATGGAAATGGACTGGTTTTACAGGAGGAGGTGCTACTGGTCTCACTTCACAGGGAGAAGACAGTGTCCACAAAGAAGGGCAGAGCAAGGAGTGACATCTCCTGAGCTCCTGGACCAGTCTGAGATGTTCACACTGGCCTTGCACCAAAGCCTTCAGCTGTAATTTAAAGACATTCCACTGGTAGTTCTGGCCTTTATGGAAATAGCTCACGTTATGAATGGATGAAGAAAGAGAAGCTTTTTTGGGTTTATTTGCAGGCTTTTAAGATATTTTAGTTTTGGTCCCTGTAGTAGCAAAGACTGAGAGCTGTGGCATGGGAATGGGGTTGTTTGTCCTGCTGAATTTAATGGAGGAATCCTGGAGTTTTTCCTCCAGATGTGCTTGTTTCAGGGACAGAAGTCCTGGGATTGCAGAGCTGAGGGTGGTGGATGTGGGAATGCTCTGCGTGTTGCTGCCATGTTGCAGAATTCATTGCAGTGACTGTCACTGCTTTTTGGCCTTGTTTTTCCTCCTTGCCCTGCTCTTTCATTGCAACAGAATTGGCTGCCCTTGAGTTTCCAAACTGGCCATTTTTCTGCGTAGAATGAAGTTTCTCTGCAGAGAAGAGGCGACACCACTGACTCATGTGGTGCCTGTGTTAAACAGATTGTTTGATGTATTTACCTTCATTTACTTGAGCCTCTTACTGTCAGTTTTTATCCTTCTCTGACCTTCTGAGAGTTTATGCCTGGTTTCAAAGCTAATAATATCTGCTAAAACAGGCATCTGCTAGAAATCATATGCTGTGCTGCAAATCACTGCAGAACAGGTTGGAATTCAGCTGGAAAATTGAGGAAAACTCTGTTAACTTTATGCAACCTATTAACTGTCTTCCTATAATAATAAAGTATATGTTAGTTTTATAGAAGTGGTTAATGATCACCTTGAAAGAACAGCTCGAGGGCAGGAAGACACTTAAAATACACAGTGAAGGCAACAAGCTTTTCTTTTTTCTTCTTTTCTAAAATCTATGGAAATTATAATATAAAAATATTTAAGAATTGTCAGGGAGAACCAGCTACTGCAACAAGGGGAGTGTAAGAAATTTGCGTATCCTGATTTTAGAACTTTGCAGAGCCAAATTGCCTGGTGACCTCAACCTTGTTCTTGCAAGCCAGTTTTATATTTCCTCCAGTTTCAGAAACAGAGAGGGTGAAAATAAATACTTTTAAGACACTGATCATGTTTTTGAGGATGAATAAAACATGTAGCTGCAGCCTGTCTTTGTAATTGAGTCTTTGTGCTGTATTTGGATATAAAACTCTGATGAAGGTCTTCCCCTCGGGTTTTACTGTGGGGACGGGATGGGTTTGGATGGGATAGAGGTGGTTTTCCTCCCAGTGATGAGTTTTCTCATGGCAGATCCATGTTTGGAGGTCATGGAATGATCTCAGTTGAAAGGAACTTTGAAGGTCATTTAGTTTCAAAGCTGTGATGTGGGCAGGGACACCTCCCACCAGCCCAGGGTGCTCCAAGCCCCGTCCAACCTGGCCTTGGGCACTCCCAGGGCTGGGGCAGCCACAGCTTCCCTGGGCACCCTGTGCCAGGGCCTGCCCACCCTCACAGGGAAAGTTGTTTTTCTCTCCTGATATATGTGGAGGAGCAGCAAAGCTACTGTTTGCAGCAAGACCCTGAAATACAGCATTTTCCCAGGGAAAACCACATTGTACCAATATTCAAGTTCTTTTTCACATACACTAATATTTAACTAACCCCTCACAAATGATTCCTTTTCCTTCTGATTTGATACATGACTGGATAAAATCACCTTGTTATTCAGAATAAGCATTTTGTCTTGCCCCACATATTTCCACCAAATGTGTTGCCACAAACATTCTGTTTGTTAAGACCATGGAACTCCTTACTCTTTAATTTAACAGGACTTACTTTATATGTTGTTGTTTATCCCTGAGAAGTTTTTAACTTTTGTGATGTCTCTCTGGGAATTATCAAAAATTTCCTTCTTTTTTTTCTCCAAAGACGTGAAAAGTTTGGATCATTTAATCAGGAATGTTATCTATTTCATAAGGTAGGAGCAAAACTTCCTTTAGTTGTACAAGGCCATTCAAGAATATCCACAGAATGGCTGTAATTTTCCATTGATTACACAGGAATTTTTCTCAAGGGAAAGATGGTTTTCTTCTTCTTTTCTTGTTTAATTTCTGATGTGATTAGAAATTTTAGGGAATTGTCACTTTGGGAATCTCTACCTTACCAATCATTTATATAGGTTTTGAGTATACACTAATATTTCATGTAACACCCTTGGTTTGTTGGTAGGAAATAAGAGGTAATGTGAAAACTGGTTTAAACTGGTGAAGTTTTGCAGCGTCAAGGTTTGTATTTGTCATCCTCTTGTCAGAGAAGGGGCTTTGGAGGGAGGCTCAGATTTCCTTGTCTTCATTTTATGTATCTCAACCTCAGCGCTTCCTGGGAAGGTCTTTAACGAGGGAGAGATTTGCCTGTCAGGACTCCCCAGCACTGGAAAACCCTGGAAATTGAGTCTTCTGATACACAGTACCTTAAGAAAAGCTTTTAAACAAAGAGTAGAGCTCAGAGAACATTTCTAGATCATGAGAAACACCAGCAGTTTTGGTATTTTTTCCAAACTCGGGGCAAGAAGTTGAAAATGAAGAAATTTCAAAAGCACTGATTACCTTCTGAGTTTATCCAGTTCTGTCAAATTGGATATTCTGTTCCAGTGTTTGACTGCAACAAAATATTTTGACATTCCAACAGTAGAAATATTTTATTCATCTTACTCAGAATGCTTGATTGAGTGAAAGCTTTCACCAGTTTTGAGCTCTGTGTTCGGGGAGAAACATCAACCCACTCAAGTTCTGGTGATAACTTGGAGCACTGGATGTCTCTGTTGGGTGTCTAAAAATACCCTTCTGGTACATGGGTGGTAACACATTTCATGCTTTGCTTTTTTTAGTGAAGGAATTCTGAGCTTCTTCCTTGGAAGTGGAAATGGCCAGGAGGTTGTAGGGGGACAGAGCGTTGCCAGAGAGCTCAAGCTTGGGATAGAGCTTAACCTGGAGTACGTTAATCCGGCTTTAAAAACAGTGCTGGCTCTACTCTGATTACCTTAAAACCCCAGAATGGTTTGAGTTGGAAAGGAAATTAAAGTTCATCTCATCCCACCCCCTGCCATGGGCAGGGACACCTCCCACCAGCCCAGGTTGCTCCAAGCCCTGTCCAGCCTGGCCTGGGACCCTCCCAGGGCTGGGGCAGCCACAGCTTCTCTGGGCACCCTGTGCCAGGGCCTGCCCCCCCTCCCAGCCAGCAATTCCTTCCCAAAATCCCATCTCTCCCTGCCCTCTGGCAGTGGGAAGCCGTTCCCCTTGTCCTGTCACTCCACATCCTTGTCACAAGTCCCTCTCCAGCTCTCTTGTGGATGTTTCGTGCTCTTAAAATGTTCTGGCACTTCTTCATTGTGCTCAGTACTCGGGCTTTCTGTGGAAACTGGATTGGGAAGATTATTGCTGTCATGTCCCTGTGAGTGCCAGAAATGCTTCCTCCTGAATGCTCCAGTTCAAATGAGCTCCATTCTGTTTGTTTCTCCCTGCTGGCAGTGGCTCCCCCAGCTCATCCAGCACTGTTCCTCCTGCTTCTTGGGATGCATTTATGCTTTTTAACTTTATTTTTTTTTTTGGTGTTGTCTGTTTTTTTGCTCCCTGTTTAAGCAGCAGGTTTTTGTTGGCAAGGGAGGTCTGGAGCAGGGTGCTAACCAGGAAAAAAGCTAAGGACTTACCAGAAGAGTGAGAATTATAATTTCCAGGCAGAGCAAAGCATCCTCTGAGTGTTGTGGGGACAAGAGAGGGTGTTGATGGGAAACACCATAAGAGTTCTTTAATGCAACAGCAGCAAATGAGGGATGAGGAGACACAGCTGGTAAATGGATCTAAATCATAAGAGATGGAGATGCCAGTGGGGTAGGAGAGCCCCTGACACTAATTTATCTGTGCTTGCCACTGGTGTGTATATCCCATGTATTTATGGTTGCTGTGCTGGAGATCTATTGTCCCCCAGCGCTGGGGAGCAGAGCGCGGCGGGTGTGAGAATTACTGCTTCCAGGGGGGAAAACTGCCAGCCAGAAGTGTGAAAAATTACTCAATGGGATTAAGGACAGCCCAGCAGCTTTTATGTGGCTTTAGTGTTATTGCTGAAGAGAGGCTTTTTCCTCCTTTTGTTTAATTCTTCCCAGCACGCTGGATGCAGCAGCGGGCTCTGGATGTACTCGCTGCGGTGTGCTCTGATTGCATTTTGGTTTTATCTTGATTACTGCACATCCCCAGAGTCATTTTTGTATCTTGTCGCTTCCAGTCCTGCCTCGGTTGTGCATTGGAAAGTTCTTTTTTGTCTCTTTGCTAATGTTAGTGCTCTTTATAAAATATTAGCAGTGAGAGGAGTTTGATGAAGGGACAGCACTGCCTTAGCACCCTGCTGGCCCCCTCTCTAGCACTGATGCCCTTTGGGGAAGAATTTTGCCATGTTTTGGGATGGTTTTCCCAGTTAACAAAAGGAAAGCTAGGATTTAGCTCCAGTTCCCTGTTTCCCCATAGCTCCTGTGTGTCAGCTGAACATCCAGGCTACATTGATGTCAATAAGACACCATCTCCTCCTGTGGAGCTTGGCCTTAGGATGGCATTGCTCAGCTCTCTCTTCTCTCCTCATTACTCCCAACGTTGCCCCATTTCTCAGGGTGTTGTGAGAATGGGTATATGCAGGGATTTTGAGGATAAGTCTTAATTTAGGATAATGGGAAGATTTTATTAATGATGATTAAATGCCCCCCTTCTGGAAACTCATGTGGGATATACAGAGGATTTGATGTGCTGGAACAATGGGAGCTGGGCAGGACAGCACAGCTGGCTCAGAGGGGTTTGCTCAGCTTGTCTTGAAATAATTATGTTGTTACCTGCCCATCATTCTTTGCTTTGTTAACAGGCATTTTTTGTCTTTTCTGTGTCTTTCCTTTTCCTTTCCTATTGGCTGTTATTATTTACCTGTTTACACCAGGTCTTGCTGAATCTCCTGGGGAATTCCTTGCAGTTTTTGTAACTATTGACCAATGAATTTTTATTGGGTGATTTGATCAATGTCCATTCTTTGATCAACATCACCTCTTGGATCATTCAATATCTTACTACATTCAAGGGCATTTAAGTTATATTTAACAAAACCAGCATGCTGAGCTCCAGATTCCTATCATAGCCTGCTTTTTTGATCCTATTAAATCCTTGGATACTCTTGCAAGAGTCTTTTACTATGACAATCATTCATTATCTGTTTCTCTTTTTCATTAAGTGCCCCGTCTGAGTAAAATATTTTTAAAATGCCTTGGCTGTACTAAGATTTTCCCCATTTTGTCATGATTCACTTGGAAGAGAGGAAACCACAACTTGATCATAATGGGGAGAGCACAGGAGAGCTCAAGCTTGAGTAAACCTACACTTTAAATCACCTCCTGAGTTTAATATTGGAGGAGTTGAGGAGGCAGATGAAATAATAAAAGTAGTAATAGCAAAATAGAAAACACAACTAATGCTTGGTTATAATTATAACCAAACCTTGAGATTTCTGTACTCTGCCACCCTTGGCAATGCTGCTGGGCCACTGCTTTCAGCTTAATAACCTCAACTTCCAGCTTGTCCTCCCCCTCCAGAGCCTGTACACTCATTCTTAGGAGCAGGAAAGCAGCAGGCTGCTGCTCTGAAGACTGTGCCTTGTCTTCCTTACTGCAGCCCCTCAATAAATAAGAGACACACCCTGAGCCCATCACAGTCTCCCTCTTTTGGTAATTATTGATTTGAGAACTGCAGGCAACTTCAAAACGAGTTAGCAATTTTTAATTCAAAACATTCATCTGCCAATACCTTTTTTCCTTCAGTTTCTGCAGCTTTGAGACATCTCCATCTTGCCATAAACACAATTTTTTAAAAATACATCATTTTAATTACTGTTGATAAGGAAGAAATCCTCAGGCTCAGTTCCAAGCCTAATCCCTTCTTCCCTGGCAAGCCTGATTATTTATTGCCAGCTCAAATCACCTGCAGACTTTTTGGAGGCGGCTGAGCCCAACCAGCCCAGCCTGGGGTCCTCAGTCCTGCTCCAGCAGTGTCCTGGGAGAAAGGAGATGGGTTTCCTTGTAAAACCCAGTGAATGAGGTTTAGTCTAGACTGTCTCTACATTTATTGTGTGCAGGAGGGGAGTATGGCAGTGTCACAGCAAGCCCAGAAGTCCTGTGGCTCTTCAATGTCTCTCAGTGAATAATGTAACATCATTTCGGTTCCCTTCGTACAACGAACTGCAGAAGAGCTTCTCTTGCAGAGCTGTTGGGGAGAGTTGCTCCCAGCTGTGCAGCCATGAAAAAGAAAAAAAAACCAGAAGTACATGTCATACTTGTAGATGAACTTTATTTTGTTCAAATATCTGAGAGCCCTCTCCAAATATTGTCTTTAGGTTACGTGCTGTTCCCGGCTCGGCATTGCCACGTCTGTGAATTGGCCCTTAGATTACTTTGGGGTTCATTTGCTGCTGTGAGCATTGAGGTTGATGCACTTCCTTATTTGTATTTTATTCTTTTTGGTGTTAAGTCTATAATATGTTGGCCTTCTTCAGGTTGTCATTCTGACAGTAATATTTGTTCTTTAGTTTCTGGAGTGTCCCAAATTGCTCATAGTCACAGCAATATCATTTTACTCTCTATTCCATCCTGTATTTATATCCTTTTTTTAGGGCTCTCCTTTTCATGCTCACAGGTTTCAGTGTTACACTTTTGCTGACAATTCCTGAATCTGTTTTTCAGTACCCACTGACCCAGTGCTGGCTCTCCCTTTGCTGCCTGATTGTCTCCATGACATTCCACTTTGGAATGGATGTCATCAAACCCCTCTCAAGTTGAATGCAGACAAAAATGAGTTGGAGCTTGAAGGGCTGTCTCAGCATTGCTTTTATATCTGCATTTCTTGTTTTCCATTAGCTTTGATGGATGCATGCCAAGTCTCCCAGGATTTACTGTAAGATCTGTAGTTAATATGAATATATTATTATTGTTTCATCATGGAAGTCTTAACAGCAAATAAGTGTTATAGTAGATGGTGCATAATCTTAAAAAAACGGGGCCTTGTGATACAATTCTGATCATCAAATTGGTGAAGTTGCACAACTGGAATATAGACAGTGGATAAGGATGTTCACCAGGTTATTAACATCCTGTTAAAAGATGCTTCTCTTGTGAAAACCAGTTCAATATGAAACTTTAAATGATAACATTTAGGAAGTATTTATGGGCACACAAACTAAGCACCCAAATTTGCATGCCCAGCACCTTCTGGGTGTGCCCACCAGCTGTGAATCAAAAGAGAAGTGGCACCTGCAGAGCCTCACAGAAGTACCTGTGAAACCAGGAGCTCTGAGGAAACACCTGACCTGCCATCAGAGAACATCCCAGACCTGCTGGTTCATGTGGAATTGTATTTATGGACATCTGAAGCACTGACCAATGTGTTTAAGATGCACAGCAATTACTGGAAATTGTTGCCATGGAAGTTCAGCAATAGGGAGCCACTGGGATGTGACATTTTGGGAGAGAAAAGGTGACTGGTTCTGGGTGACTTCATGCTCAGTCATTTAAAAAGATTGAGAAGTTTGATTAATGTTACTTTTTAAACTTTTAAAGCTCCACAGATTTGGTTTATAATGTTGAGGTGATTAAAAGTAAATTCTATTTTACGATTTCCTGAGCGGTTAAGTCTAGAATAGACAATAGTTTTCTTTAAATTTTCAACTTTGTTTCAGTCTTTACCCTTATCTGCTCTTCCACTGATCTCTTTCCTCCCTCTCTGAAGCCTGTGCTGTTCAGGGAATAACATAATTCCTTATCACACTCGTACTGAAGATCTCTCTGCTGACTTCTCTGCAAAGAAAAGATTGCTCTAACACTCAGACCCTTTGCATAGTAATTTGCTCCATCTGGGGGTTCTCTTTTGGCTTCCCAACTCTGGGTTTTACATCCAGCCCCTTTAGAAAGGGAGCTGTTAAACTTACATATTCACTTCTCTGCTCCTCAGACCTGTCTATTATACTTCTGAATACCCAAGTTCAGGGTCCATCCAGGTTTTCAAATATTTGAGCACAATTTGCAGAGCAGCTTCAAATCAATCCACTGTTGTAACACCAGCATCCAGAGATTGTTATTATCCAAAAAAACATGCTTAAAATTAGGGGCATCTCTGCCAGTGGTCATGAGTTGAGAGGCAGAGGGAGTTAGGCTTGAGAGGCAGGAGTTCAAGGTGATTTTTACCCTGTTATCCTGAGGAAACCTGGAGGGCAGATGTTGTACTTGCAACAACTTGCCTTGTTATCCACCTCAAACCTGGAGTGTTGACGTGTGAGCAGATGGCTGGAAGGCAGAGGGGAAAGCACTTAATACCTGCAAAAAACCACAGAAGAAGGGTTTTTTTTCCCCCCAGTGCCAATGAATATCATTCCCTGGGAGATGTCCCTGCATGGGAAGGGGAAGCAGATCGTGGAGGGGTCATAATATAAGAGGCATTGAGGAGGTGTTACTGAACACTCAGCCTTTTCCATGGCACTGGCATCCTTCTCACCCCCTTGGATTTTAGTCTTTGGATGTATTTCCCCTTACATTTTGTGTTATGGTTTGTTTCTCTGGTTTTGAATTCTCATTGAGTATTCCCCAATTAGCTATTTTTTGAGATTCTCTGTACAAGGAGGATGTTGTGCATTGAACAGTGAGTGCCTTTTACTGTCTTGACCTTCTCTTCTTGCATGTTCAACATGTTTGTTGTTTCATGAATTACTTCAGCCACGCAGGAGTTCACTGAAGTGTTTCCAGTACTTAAAGGGGGCTTGCAAAAAGGAGGCAGAGTGACTTTTGACATGGGCAGGTGGTTGGTAGGACTAGGTGGGGGTGGAGGGGATGGTTTTAAACTAAGAGGGGAGATTTAAGTGGGATATTGGGAAGGAATCCTTCCCTGGGAGGGTGGGCAGGGCCTGGCACAGGGTGCCCAGAGAAGCTGTGGCTGCCCCAGCCCTGGGAGTGCTCAAGGCCAGGTTGGAGCAACCTGGGCTGGTGGGAGGTGTCCCTGCCCATGGCAGGGGGTGGCATGAGAGGGTCTTTAAGGTTCCTCCCAACCCAAACCATTCTGTGATTTCTATGGTTTATCTTCCATCACTTAAGACTGAACACTGGCCACCCCTGCAAAGGAACAACAATTAAGCCGTTTCTGGTTGTTTTGAGGAGCTGTAGGAGTAGAAATCTCCTAAATATGTAACCAAATATGCTCTTCAACTCTGTATAAATTAATTCACTGGTGTGCTAAACATTTTACCTTCTCTGAGATAAATTATAGCCCCTCCATCTTAACTTCTCATTAATTTACACTTCATGATTACCAAAAATAATAATAACACGCTGAACATTTGGCTGCTGAGCACGTTCTAAAAGGAGTGCATGGTAATTGTTTGTAAGTCCATGGAATTTAATTAAACTGTGTTTAAATGCCTTAGAAACTGATGACTGAAAATCAGCTAAATAAAATGTTTACAAATGGGCATATAAATATTCATCCATGGGTAGGAACCAGGCTGTTTGCAAAGCTGGGCTCATCTGTTTGCAAAGGCAACATCCAGTACAGCATGTCTCTGATAATTACATTTGGCTTAATAAACAGAAAGGGGAAGGATGCTTATTTTTAATTATGTTAATATTTCTTTTTTTTGATGCATCTTGCTAATATGGTGCACAGAGAGATACTTGGCTTTTCTGTTTTGGGGAAGAGTGAAACACCTCAGAATTCAGAATAGAAACACCTCAATATTCAGAACGGTGGAGCAACGGGAAGGAACAAGTTTTTATCCTTTGTGTAAAATTTAAGGGGATTTCAAGGCTGCTCTGATCCCATGACATTTCTCAAAAGCACATGGAGCTGATTGTACATCAGAAGGATGTTTTACATTTATTCAGCTGTTCTCCATATCAGATGCCTACATTTATATGGCATTGATGTTTATGTAGAAATCCATGTATATGTTTCGGATACCAGAGGATGTCAGGACACAAGGGATGGCTTCCCAGTGCCAGGGGGCAGGGTTAGATGGGATATTGGGCAGGAATTCCTGGCTGGGAGGGTGGGCAGGCCCTGGCACAGGGTGCCCAGGGAAGCTGTGGCTGCCCCAGCCCTGGGAGTGTCCCAGGCCAGGTTGGACGGGGTTTGGAGCACCCTGGGCTGGTGGGAGGTGTCCCTGCCCATGGCAGGGGGTGGCACTGGGTGGGCTTTGAGTTCAAACCAGTCTAGGATTCTAAGTAAGATCTTGGATCTAGCCAAGAATCTCTTTTCCTCTCCATTTTTTGTCTGTCACATTTGAAAAAGCCAGGGGAGTTAAGGCTTTCCACACTCTTTTAATAATTGAATTTTTGTCCATTTTTAGAATGCTTTGCAAGGGGAAAAAAAAAATTAAAAAATCCAGTAGAGCAGGATATTGCCAGGGATTTATCCATGTAAATTGGCTTTCTGGGTTCAAATTAACTTTTCAGAAATGTCACAAGACAGTCACAAATGAAATTCAGTTCTGTTCCAATTAGACAGAATTTTTCTGGTTGTTATATTTGAGGTACAAAAAAAAAAAAAGAGACTTAATCACTTATTTTAGACAAAAACAGTAAGAGTGAATTTTGCAATAAGAAAAATTTGTCTTCCAGGAACAGCCACAACAATTTCCACCAAAAGAAAATGAAAGGGAGCACAAACTTCTTCATGGAGACTTTAGAAGTATCACTCTTAAACTTGATTTTGTGATAATGGGAAATTGTATTGACTGGTTCAAACTGAGTACTTGGAATGAATGCTGGGATCTCCATCCTGGCCTATTTTTATCCCTACTGAGTTTATTTATAGCTGAAGTTGAAAATTACTCTTGTGTAGCTATAGCCTCTTATTCTTTTATTTCAAGGTGTGACAATCTGGAAGCTGTAGGACAATGAAACTATTGGTTTCCTCATTTGTTATCTTTCCTGTCCAGTGTTAAATAAGAAAATATTAACATGCATATTCGTGCATCAGTTCTGTATTTTCTTGAGTCACATCCCACTTTCAGGAGCTGGAGGGATGATGTGCAACATATGAATGAATTAATCTGATAATCCACCACTCTCTTGTGCAAAACATGAGATGAATTAGCAACAGAGAGCTGGAGTGGTGGGGTAAAAGGGGTCTGTTCTCCATGTGTTGTTAAAATGTCCCTGAAAACATGTCAGAGGAATTTCTGCAATTCCACAGAGCCCTGGTGAGTTCTTTGCTCCTGTACCAGGGATGGCAAAACTGGGCCAGTTGGAAAATTGGGTGGAATATTTAGTCAAATAGGCATGGATACTACTCTGTTTGCTATAGATGTTTAAATAATTTAAAAAATGTATTCACAGGAAAAAAGAGTGATTAATAATGGTGCTATTTCCCAATTTTAATGAGATTCCTCAGGGGCTCAGCAATGCATAGTGGTACATCTCATTATCTCATTAGATGACTTGGGCTTCTATCAGGAGGAATTTGGATTAAACCAACGTGCTCCCTGAATCAAAGGACCTGGCAGCAGCAAATGTAGCTATACAACATATACACAATGGTTGTAGCATTGCCTGTTTACCATTAATTGCATTTAAAATGGTGATCTTTATGTTGTCTAAATACTAAACTACAAAAGAATGACAGATGATTTGACTCCAAAAGAAATATCACCAAGTAGCCAATTTAATGGTGCAATAATGGGTATTGTAGCAGTATTTTTAGTTCATATAACGTTTTCCTTCCAAGAAACCCACACTGGATAGAGCACAATTTGTCAGGTTGTCTCTTCAAGGAGACCAGGAGTATTTAAAAAGCTGTGTGCATAATAAAATTATAGCTCCCATCACCAAAATGCAGCTTCCTTGGAGGTAGAAAGATAAGAGGCATCACAAAAATAGGTATTTTGTCTAATGACAGGAAACTCAGGGGAGCTCAGACTTCTATTAATAAATACTTCTGAGCCTCCTGTATCCTTGTAGGCTGAGAGCTTCATTTGGGAGTCAAGGATCACATTTAATCCATGTTTCCTCAAGTATCCTCTTTCACTGCCAAAATCTGCTCCTGACCCTTGGCAATATATGAAAAAGTTTTAGAATTCACTGTCATAACTTTACACTGCCAGTTTTGCTCTTTTTTTCCTTTATCCTTAACTATTTGCAGGTATCAAGATCTAACTTAAGGAAACCACAAGTTTGGAGGGGGGGGGGGGTTGGGGGGCTGTTTTTGTGTAAAGGTCCCTTCAGGCTTCTGTGTTTTGGTCCAATAAAAAACCAAATCAACTTTCAAAATCCTGAGGGAAATGGCTGATTTTCAGCACCTGAATCCAGGTGACTTTTAAGGTTGAACTGCAGCATTTGTAACTTAGCAACTTCCCTGGCAAAAAGAAATCAGTAAGTAATGCAAATGGTTAAATATTTAAAATTCAGGGATTTGGAGTCTGCTAAATTTCTGTCTGCAGTGGATATCTTATGGGACTGTTATCAGAGCTGTTGGGAACTCTCATTCCATGAGTAGGAGTCTGATATTTCCATTTTATACAACTCCTTTTTTTTGCCTTCAGTGGCTCCGGATCAGGCTGTAGAGATGGGAGATAGAAGCCCTGTGATATGGGTTATTTTTGTCAATAGCAATCATGGGTAATGAGATGTATCTCTTAGTTTCATTTGAATTTTAAAAGATGTTTAAAGTTATTTTTAAGACTTTATCATGAACGTCTGAAACAGAAGATAAGACTGTGAGTTTAGGACACTTTTGGAAACTCTGCTTTGGAGATGGACTAGATAAAGGGTGACTGGAAGTGGGAGAATGATGTCAGTGTCATGCTAGTAACTGAATTAGTAAATATAAATATGCAGGTAATTAGACTTCAGTGCTATTAATTATTTCAACATTTCTTGCTGTAACATGGGGAAAAACGTATTGCTTTCACAATTCATTTCCTTTCTGCCAGTTAATGGCTTTCCTTGCACAGAAAAAGAGAGATAAGACAGTCATTGTTCGCTTTTCATTGAGGAGAGGTTCTTACTGCACCAGGGTTTTACTGGCATATTCTTTGGGAGAAGGCAGTTCTCCCTGTAAATCATCAATTGAAAATGCTCATTGAGCACTTTTAACTATATTTTTGTCATTTTTTTTAAATAGTGACAGATAAACCACTGCCATTACTGTGAAAACAGTCTATGCCAGAGTGAGTCTTCTTAAATTTCTACTCTGGAAACCTTTGTTTGCTCCTCTGGAGCCCATTGGAGCTGCCAGAGCCACTGGTGGCCCTTGGCCAGTGGGACAACCTTTATGCAGGACCTGTGCAAAGAGTGGTGATCCCTGGCTATGCTGAGAGGTGACAATGCTTGTAAGGAGAGTGGGCAGAGACTCCCAGCACTGTGATCCGTGTGNATACACACACACACAACTCACTTGGGCTGTATCATGATGGAAATACCTGCTTGTTCCCATGATTGTCTATCAGGAGAGGGTTAGGTTGGACCTCAGGAAAAGGCTCTTCCCCAGAGGGTGGTGGGCACTGCCCAGGCTCCCCAGGGCAGTGGGCACAGCCCCGAGGCTNGTCTGTGCAGGGCCAGGAGTTGGACTGGATGATCCCTGTGGATCCCTCCCAACTCAGGCTATTCTGTGATTTTTTTCCAGAGAACAACAAAACTGATTTATTCCTGTATTAATCCAAGTCAGAGGTCATTTTCTTAAGTATGAGACTAAAAGATTTGTGTTACTGCGTCTCTGTAGCTCTGAACTCCCTCCTGCCCATGAGCTGGACTAGGTTGCTTAAGCTGTTTTATGCCATGAGGGGGATCCAAGTGGTTTTTAATAAGCACAGACCTGTCAGACATTAAGCCCACATGCAGTAATGAGCACACAGTCCCTGGCAGACTGGCTTGCACATATTAAAAACCCCCATATATTAAATATACACTTGAGAAGCACGACCCAGCCAGCACTCCAGTCGAGGCATATGCTGCTGAGAATATTCAACAATTTAAGACTCAATCATATGTTCTCCAAGGAAACCCACTGATACCTAATTACAGGAAGATTACAAACGATAATGACAACATAATGAATTACAGAACCTTTATGACTTATTAGCACAATTTCCTGCTATGCATCAAGACATCTACATGAAATGTGAGGAGAACTTGGAGTGGCATTTGCTGTGTCTTCCGTGATGAGCCCGAGGGGAATTGCAAAATTGAGTGCTGTTCATTTTCTCAGGGTGGCATGAGTTCTTGTACCTGTGTTTCTGTGAAGTTGGGGCCAGGAGTGTAATAATTCTGGTATTTCCTTCCCCTCTGCCATCTCTGTGGGTAACATGGTGTCCTACATCCTGGCTGATTTTCCAATTTGTACCTTCCTGTGGTCCTACGTTTTCCTTTTAGCCTTTGTCAGAGTCCCCTCAGTTATTCAGTTGCCTTTGCTGTCATACCCTACAGATTGAGAACAGGCAAATAACATTGCAAAGGAAAGGAATTGTGGAGTTTGATAAAGCCAAGATTACACTTCTTGTCACTACTCTTCCTCCCTGTTGCCATTCATTGGGTTTCAGATGTGGTGCTGTGCTCATGGACAGCACTATGTGTAGCAATCCTAGCTAAGAACCTCAGTGTTCTCTGCTCAGTCCCAAACTCACACTGATTTTGGTGAAGTCATATTTAACCCCTGCTGTGCCTCCATGTGGGTGACTCAGGCAGAACTCTGCAAGTTCAGAATTATCTTCTAATATACTCCCAAATTCACTGCTGATGGGAGAAGGTGGGGTTTGGTTTAAATTGCTTAACCAGGATTTCTTGAAGTCTTGCTAAGCTTTATTTGGTCCTTGCTTAACTCAACAGTTTAGCAACATTTGGGCAGAATTAGATACTGTGGTTATCAAGGATGGAATTTGTTTTGACCAAAAGGGAAGACACATGTGAGGTTTGAAAGGAAAAGAAAAGCCTTTGCCCAAAACCAAAACAGTGTCCCAGGAACTTGCAAGAGATGTTTCCTTACAATGATGTGTTGTTTCTAATACTAAGCAGACAGAAAATGGAATGAGCACATAGTAAATGAAAAGAAATCTTGTATTTGTTTGCCTCATTAAAAGTCAAAATAAGCTCAATGTGCTTTACCCACAAGAGAGGAAAAAATTGCTTGTCGTGGGTGTCAAATCAAGACCTCAGGTCATCTTAGGAGATGCGAACTAAAAAGGCTCATGAAACCAGTATATTGAGCACAAACATAGTATCAAATATCATGTGTGTGTTTCTGGAGAGTTGTTGGCAATGTCCTGGATTCTGCTCTCCAAGCAAGTCAACATCTTTTTTTGAGGTTTTATGGTAAAAATTGAACCCTGAGGTCTGCACTGGAATGAAATGTTACTCTTTCCTTGAGGAAATCCAACCCTTTTCAGAAAACCAATGTCCTGTAAGCTCTCCCTGATTCTTCTTAGGAAGAGGAGTGAAATCTTTTGCCCAACCCTATTATGTTTAGTTTTACCATGTCATTTGCTTCTTGGGAAACACTTGACAGGTACCTTTTTGTCACTGTGCTTCCTTGTCTGAGAGCTTCACGTGGGTGGGAAGGCTTGTGCCTCCCTCCCCAAATACAGCCAAGTGTGACTTCCACAATTCCCATAGCTGGAAACTGATGAGGGATGGGATAACCTGTCCCTTCTTATGTATTTGGCGATAATTTTTCAGTTCTACTTGAATTCTGTTATGGCTAAAGTGGCAATTGAGGAGCTGGCCCAGGATCTGGAGATAGCCTAGAGTGGAACTAACTGTAGGGTTGACATCAAAGAGAGCAAAGATAGATCTGATTTAGATAAGTAGATTTTCAAAGGCTTATTCTGGGTACATTAAAAAAAAAACAAAAAAAAAACAAAAAAACAAACCTCCAGAAATCTGCTCTGGATTTTTAACCACACTTAAATTTCTTCTAAAACAAAGTGTCCTGTGCAGGGCCAGGAGGTGGACTTGGATGATCCTTGTGGGTCCCTCCAACTCAGGATATTCTACGAGTCACTTCAGTTGTTTTCAGTAACTATCCAAAGCTCAGGTCTTGTTCTTTTCTTGCCTTGTGGTTGTTCTGGTGGCTGTTAATCAGAGAGGGAGGGTGGCAAGAATAAACCACAGAAGGTAAACTGTTATATTTTCCTAATTATGTGATGTGAGACCCAGTTTCCCCTCACTTGGAGAGGAGGCTTTTGGTGCTGCTGCTGTTGGAACAGCAAAAACCGCAATTAAAAGAAAGAAATAACTCCTCAAGATAAACTCTTAATAAAGTGGCTCACAAAGAATTGAGCTCATCCCCTAAAGGGAGCTTAAAGAGCAGGGCAATAACTCCGTGCTCTCCCCGGCGTGCCTGGCTGGGCTTGGATTCTCCAATTTCCATCTCATTCCCAGGCAGGGGAGCTCCTGGCCGGGATTGAAGGATGAGAGACAACAGGAACCTTGCCCAGTGGTGTGCAGCCGGAGAAAGGGCTGGGGGCATCCCTGTGGGAAAGCACATGGAATGAAACTTGCAGGAGAGAGGGATTAGCAGCAGTTGCGAAAACCAGGGAGACAAGCAAATTAGAATTTGCAAAACATTGCAGGCAGGAAAGGGTCTCGAGGTGCTTGGAATAACCAGAGTATAACTGTGCTGGTGGGAAGGATCATCTTCATGAGAGGTGGTTTTTTTCTTTGTATGTTGAGTGTCTCTTCAAAGAATATACACAGAAGAGTAAAGTCTGACACAGTATTTAAGAAATCCTAAATTGTATGCTTATGAATGCAAGGCAGTAAGAGTCCAGATTAATAAACTCTTCTGACAACAAGCTTTTATCATTTGAACAGTGATAATGCTTTTATTTTAGTCCCAGATTCCTGTAACCTTTATTAATCCAATTCAGGATATGCTATACCTTAATTTTGTGAGAGAATTTCATGACCATGGGGAAGAAGCCAGGTTATCTCTCTGTTTCTCATATTTTTCTTCTGTTATTCTCTTTATTTCTGAGGCCTGGCCACTTCTGTCAGAATTCTTATGGTGTTAAACAAACATAACCATGTCAAAAAAAGTCCTCTTATTTTTTCAGCTTTAGAAATTACTCCCTTAAATCAGAAGCACTGTGTTAGTTTCTGTATGCAAAAGTCATATTGAATGAATAAGAAAGTTATAATTTGAGGTTTGTTTACCTTTTTTGGGGGGGGAATTCTGTAGAAGACAGTAGTTATGACTTTGGACATGCTGAAGTACGTAGGCTTCAAGGCACCCAAAGCCATTAAACTTGCTTTTGAGCTGGAATGCCACAAATTCACAGAGGGACACACTTGATTTTTTATAATGCGCACGAGTTATATATAAAAAAATAAGATATTGTATTCTGCTTGCTGGAATAGAAATAACTGGCAGACTGTTCTGATATTTCAGGCACTGCGAGCCCAAGAATCGAATGCAAGGCATTGATTTTCCTTCCAGTAATTGTTCCAAAGAAAACTAGTTTATTCCTCAAAAGAAAGCAGAACAGATGACTGTGTGCATGTCAGCCAAACCTTCCTTGAAATAGGTGATGCTTTATATTGATAAATAGATGGGCAGAGAAAGTCGGGAAACTTGAAGCCAGAGTCAGTAATTTACTTATGAAATAATGATTAGATTTACCAAAAGCACTCACATAAAAGGATTTCAGTGCAGAGTAATAAGGAGTTCAGTCTACAATCCATGCTCTGAAAGTGCAGAGTTGGAAGCCTGGCTGGAATACCTGCAGCACCTTCCTGCAGCCAGGAAAAAGGAGGACTAAAATCTCCAGGTATTTGTTCAGCACGTTTTTTAATTTCATTTTTACATCTGCTCTGCAACCTTTCAGGCTGTTCTTGTAGTTACAGCAGCAATTCCAAATGGCTGTAGTGGAAAACATTATCTCTGATTCGGAGCTGGAAAATTGAACCAGCGGGTGAGCACAGGTAGGCGAGTGCTTTATGGCAAGAGCAAATGGTTGTGTGATTGCTGAAGTAAAACTGCTACTGGAGACCAGAAAATATGTAAGAAAATATATAAAACCCAATCACAAACCTTAGCAGCTCCAGGCTCACGCTGCCTTTATATCAGAGAGGAGTAATTTTTGGGGTGTGTTGCAAGATTGGCTGAAGTTCAATTTCCAGGGTTTATTTAGTCTTTCCATTCAGGGTATTGTGCAAAAAAAACCTCTGGCATCAATTGAGTGGTTTCTCCTTTTGCTTCCCAGTGATTCAGTTCTGTTTGTTTATCATTTCATTAAACACCCTGAGCTGGAAAGGACACTTATTTATGAGTGTGCATCTGGGTGGAATCCAGGGCACTTTACGATGATGTTTGCAAGGTTTCTCAAAGCACATTTCCCACCTATTGCTGGAGAAGAAAGAATTATCCAGCATATGCTTCCTAGAGCTCATATACATCCTAAAATCAATTTTAAGCATGTCTCTTGATACGCTGAAGAACTAGAGAGGCTTTACGTGCATCTCAATGTTTTATTACTGTTTCAATTTGAAAGGTTAATTTGAAAAACATGCCCTCATCCTAATAATTGAGACTTTTTTTTTTTTATTTACAAGGGTTCTTCAGTGGTTTGTTTATTAATCCAATTGCAAACAGATGGCAGGGAGTTGTCCTTTCTTTTTTTTTTCTGGCTGTATTTCTCTCCCATTTGACCTCGTTCGGAGGTTTCCCAGTCAGATGGGTGGTGTTGGCTGAATGGGTAACATTTGGTTTGTGGTCGAGATTCAAGACAGTTCTTTGAAAGAAGGTGCAAAGATGACATGGGAAGATAATGAGTAATAAAAATAACACCTGAGATTTCCTTGTAGAGGTAGAGTGGTTCTCATCTGTTTGACATGTGAAGAAAAAACCTGGGGAAGGGGTTTGTCAGTGTGAGAATAAAGTAAAAAAATAAGTGAGCAACATTTCATTGCCTTGCAACACAAACACTAATTTTTCTGATTTGTCTTGTGATGTGACAGGAAATTCTACCTGCTCTATCTGCTTCACAGTGGAGCTCAGTTCTGGGAAATAAGACCAAAAGAAGGCCAAGATAATGATTTTTCCTTGAAGATGGTGTGGAAGGGGGGCTCTGAGCACCCACTGTTGGCCTTTTCCAGACTGTTGTGTCCCTGCACTCAGAACTCAGATGTCCAAACTGCTCTGGGCAGGGCTGACCTGCCAAGGAGGGGCCGAGCACCCAAAACTTCAGTTTGAAACAACCACTGCAAAGGTTCTGCTGTGTTTTTGTGTCATAGTTACACTCTTAGCCCATGATTTCCCCTGCATGCCCTTGGCAGCACAGTGGCAGCAGATGCATCTTCCTTCTCTCCACCAAGTATTTTGCTAATTGAACAAACCCTGATCTTAAAATATTTAAGAAGAATTTATGTTGCATGAGCTGAAGTTGCTCCTGTAATAATTTTATTTGTTGCCTTTTTTTTGGCATTACAATGAAGACAGATTAGATCAGAGAAGCCTCATCAATCTATGAGACCTGAGCAATTTTACTTTATAAATGCAAAGTTCAGAATTGCTGAAATTCATCACTTTTTTCTCTCATTAATACTAAAGGAAGAAAACAGTCATCTTTGACTAAGTCCAATAATATTTTATGTAATGAGCCATACTTGTGCCTCCTTTATTTCTGCAAAAGATCTCACCCTTTAAATAGCTTATAAATAACAATAACAACAACAATAATAATATTAATAATTAATTTTTTTAAGAACCGGGCCCTTCCCTCATTCATCCACGTGCTCTTTGAAACAAGGTAGCCTTGATGATAAACAACATGTATAATCCAGACAGGGAGAGAGCTGGAAATCTGAAATACTCAGTAATAACTCTTTAGTACTTGAAGAAAAGATGCACAAGTTTTATAAATACATTACTTAAGCCAAGGAAAACCAGCTCTTGAGTGAAGGAGAGCAGAGAGTGTTGAATCCTGTGCTACTGAAGAGTCAACTTTTGTTTTTAACAGGCTTTAACATATTCCTGTAAATACTGGCAGGGCAGTTTCTCCATGGCAGTGACAAATACTCAGCCTGAGGAGCTGGGGGGGAATGACTGTGAGTTCCTGCCCTTCCTGCACTCTGAAACTCAGATCACCCCCCGTTTTTATGCACACTGTGCCAGGGGTGGCTGTTGGGGTGGAGGGTTCAGCCTCTGCCTGAAGAGACACCCAACAGCATCACATGGGGAGGGACGTTCAGCCAAGGATTGAGAACGTTTCTTGAGAATATCTCTAGTCTTGCTTGCCTCAAATATTTATCATCAATGATTTACCACAAAGCTGTTTTTTTGAAGGACAGAGATGACAGTCAAGGCTGGTGAAGTTTGGTTTTGGGAAAGGTCCTCTCTGGACATGGCACTCAGCTGGGGATTTGTGCTGGGGTACTTTGTAGTTGGTGTTGAGAGTTACTGCTCTGAGATGCAGTGGTTTTGTTTGATTTTTCTGTCTTTGGAAATGTAGCAGTGGCTGTGTGATGTTTTATTGTCCCATAAATTTAATTTACTGCTCTCGCTACCCACCTACAGTAGATTTCCAAGCAGAGCACTAATGTGACCCCGCTCGGTTTGCATAGAGTGTGTCACTGGCCATTATGTGTGGTTTATGATTTAATCCATTTTAAACTCTTCCTGTAAGTACTTATATTTTTCACTTAATTGTATCCATTTGATCCCCAGCAGTCCTTCAGGAGACAAAGTTATTGGAGCATTATCTAGTCATGAAGCATTGATTTGTGCTATATAAAGAATGTATGGATCTTGCTCTTTTAAAATGGGAAGACCTCTTTGTACTTGATCTTGTAAATGGGAGAATACTTTTCCCTTTGTGAACTTGAGGCTGAAATCTGTCCAGATCATGACTTGATTTCTGTTTAATAATATGCTGCTTGTAACACCCTTATAAATGGTATTTGGATTTTTCTGTGTGACCTTTGAATGATGATATTTATAGTCTAATGAAGAGATGTGCCTAAAACAAGAAGAGAAGAGCTATTTGCAGGATATATTTGGATTTTGTTCATAAAACCACTGTGTTAAGGTGGAGCTGCCAGTTGATGTAACCAAGGGAACTGGCCCAACTGGGTGAGCATTTCTAAACATCAGTGACTGCAAACAGTGTCTCTTCAGCACCATCAGATTTAGCAGTGGGAACTACACAGCCAGCCTGGTTGCAATCAGAGCCTGGAAAGAGCACCAACCTCCTGGTTGAGTAATTCAGCTCATATTCCAGATAAATCCACTGGATGGATGCACTCAGTGCATACAACACGTTCCTTGGGCCACTCAACTTTTGTTGCAGTTCCAAAAATTAGAAGATACTTTTCAGGTTTTTCTAGAACAAATGTTAAGTATTATCTGTACCAACTGATGCCCAGAGAATTGTGAGGTGAAGATAAATTTTTGGCAGAAGTGTCTCACCTTTTAAGCTTTTGTGATTGCTTGAGCCTCTCTAGATCTGATGTTGGAACAACATTGTGTGTGGGCACAAATAAACCCCCACTGCCCTGGCACATTCCTGGAGTGTATTGCCCAATTAATAATTAAAAGACACCCAAGTCAGATGGATGAGTAATCACTAATTCTTTGGTTGCATTTCTGCATTGGTACCTTGTGATTCTTTACTGTCTGTTAACAGCCTTGTGTCAGAAAGGGGAATTTAGCCGAGGAAAAGGGAACACTGCACTCAGTGCAGTTCTGACCTTCCCAGTGGCTGATCCATGGCAGGTTTAGCTGGAAGTTGCTCCTGGGGAAAGTGCCTGTGGGCTGTGCATGTAATCCATGGCAGCGTGTGCACCATACACACACACACAGCTCCCAGACATTTAGATAAAAATAGCCTGAAAAAGCAAGTTTAGGCTGCTCTTCCCAGAAGGGCAACATGTTCTCCCTTTAATACGTGTAGATCAGAGCATGTTGGTCCTTGGCTTAGGTGAGAACTGGGTGCTTAGCACCAGCACAGAGGGAATGGCAGCTTTCCTGGGAATTGCACTTGACTACTCCATTCTTATGCTCTTTATATATTTAATACACGGTGGTATGTGATGAGCTGCTATATTTGATTGATGCCAGATTTTAGGAGTTCATGCAGGCTACATTGATACATTCTTAACCATCTCATGTGTCCAAGTTTCTTCCTCACTTTCCACCTTGCCTCAGTGCAACTTAAAAACTCTTGGTATGCCAAGGCTCACCCAATATCAGCATGGGTTTTTAAAACCTTTTTACATTTGGTGCAACAGTCTAAGGGGATCAAACCCTGTACAAATGCTCTGAAACCACAGACCAATTCCATTTATCACAAATGGAACAACTTGAAGGAAAATGTAGGGTGCCTGTTAGTGAACTAGAAGGGAAGGAGATGTAAGGTTTTCAGTAGGGGATTTCCCCATGGCTCAGGTAAGTATTTTGCAGGCAGAAGGCAAATGCAGCAGAAGCAGATGGATCTGTGACTGGTAAAGGGTTTGATATAAAATCTCTCTTCACATTTTATTTGTCTCAGGGAGTCACTGGTGTGGCATTATGGAGTAAGATGTGTGCTGCAAAGCCTCATTCTGCTGTGGGGAAACTTACATGGAGGCATGTTATGCTTTAAGGCTTGTTACAAGATCACTGAAGGGTGCTGGAAAAAACTTGCTTGAGGGTTTTCCTGAATAAAGGATAAATAAAAATTAAGAAAGAAATATTAAGGAAGGATTTGAGGTTATTTCAACTGATGATATGAATACAGTGAAAATGTTGGTTACTGTTGCATTGACTCCCCACCCTCACAGGGAAGAATTTCTTCCCAATATCCCATCTACCCCTGCCCTCTGTCAGTGAGAAACCATTCCCTGTGTCCTGTCAGTCCATCCCTTGTCTCAAGTCCCTCTCAAGCTCTCCTGGAGCTGCTTTAGGCACTGGAAGGGGCTCTCAGCTCTCCCTGGAGCTTTCTCTTCTCCAAGTGAACCCCCCCCCCCAGCTCTCCCAGCCTGTGTCCATAGCA
>VXBX01002496.1:930495-951993 GCA_013400415.1 Scytalopus superciliaris | reverse complement strand
CTCTCCCAGCCTGTGTCCATAGCAGATGTATTCCAGAACCTGGAGCATCCCTGTGGCATCCTGCAGTATGTCTGTGTAGGTTACTGCTCATAGTTATGTCTAAATTGAAAAAGCTGTCTAAATGAAGGCTGAGAAAACATGAATGTGGTGGAAGGAGCAATTCCTGCCCTGAGGGGCTGATTGTTGCAGTGGGCAGGATGGCAATACACAAGATATTCCCCTCTTGGATGGCTAAATGTGTGGATATGGGCTCACCCTAATAAAGCAGAATGAGGAGCAGTACAGAATAGATAAATGAGCTGTAAGAGATCTTTAGTAGCGTTGCAGTGGAAGAGTGTTGCTATGAAGGGCAGGTCCAAGCTGCAGCAGGCAGGGCAGGAACTGAAGGGAAGGGCTCCCTGGGCCTCCCGAGATTGATGGGAATGCTCATCTGTAGCTTGTTACTAATTACCATGTGCCACAAACCTCCTGCCTGCCTCTTACAGACGGGAGCGTTTCAGCCCATCACAGCCATCTATTGCTCTGCCCTGTATCTGTGTGTTAATGCTGAGCCAAGCCATTTCCTGCTCTCCTGTGGCTGCTCTGCCTGTGGCACCACACGTGGAGCTTTGTTTGAGACATTAGGAGCGATGCTGCCGTTAGTATTTCTTCCGCTGAGCTGGCACCAAGATGGAGATGATCCTCCCTGGCATCAGACACGGGCACAACTTCCAGTTAATGCAGCCTGCAAGGCTTGGTACGGAAATGGAATTACAGTGGAATCCCTGGAAATGTTCAGAGAGTGAGTGGAAGTGGCACTTTGTATCGTGGGGTAGTGGCAGGGTGGTGTTCAGCCAAAGTCCGGACTTGATGATCCTGGAGGTCTTTTGCAACCATAAGGATTCTGTGATTCCTTGCTGGTTGTGAGGATTGTTGGGTTATCCCTCCCAGCACAACATTCCAGTTAAGGACTGGAGTTACCTGTGATAACCGTGACCTGATTTGTGCCTGCAACTATTTGTGCAGCTCCTTTATACCCCTCATTCTTCAGTTCAGTCCATGTCCTGTCCCATGAGGGTATTTCCTGCCCTCTGCCTGCAGCTGCTGCCACTCACTTCTTTCCAGGACTAACCTGTTGTGTCTCCTGCAGTCTGTGCTGCCTTCAGCTATTTTTAGAAGAGGAGGATGAGTTCAGGTGTTCTGGCAGTGTGTGCAGTGCATGATGGCACTGTTTGTTCTCTTTTGCTTAAAACGCCTCACAGGAGAATTTAAAAATATTAGCAGTATTTCCAGGCATGCACATCACTGCAGATATATTCTGATAAATTATTCATATTTAGTGTATTTGTCATACCCACGAACATCACTAAAGTGAATTGTGTGTGGTTTTTTTTTTTTTTTGGAAAGGACTATTACTTTATTTTCTTCCCACTTTGCCCTTATCGCTAATTTGACGAATGTTCATTTCACAGTTTAGGCGGGATTGGGAATTGGCTAGGAACTATCTTTGCATGCTTTTGTACTGAGATAGTTTTATTCTACTGAAGAGTGTTTCTGTTTGGTTCTTTAATGAAAAATGCTCATAATGAGAAATATCAGGAAGATTTGGTTGCGCCTTTCCTAAAATTCACAGATTTATAGAATATCCTGAGCTAGAAGGGACCTACAGGGATCATCAAAGTCTGACTCCTGGCCCTGTACAGGACAACCCCAACAGTCCCACCCTGTGCCTGGAAGAATTGTCCACTTGAAGTTGTCTGATTAAAATCTCCTAAGCAATTCCTGTATCTACCACCAACCCATATATTCCTTTTCCAAGCTGCAGCACGCTGTTTTCTGCATTCCAAATCCTTTATCCTTCTAAATGTGTAATGAATGTTGCTGCTGTTTTTTTCCTACTCTATTGTTTGTTATCTGGTGTGCTTTAATTTGCTGCACAGTGCAGTTGTGTCTGCTGACTAGAGCCAAACTCAGGCTGACAGCACCTTATGGTGATGTGGCAAATAATAAGACCACTTTGTTATCAAGAAAATAATCTAAAATACATAAAGAAGAATTCATTATAATCTGTTATAAAAGCAATAAGACAACATTTCATAAGGCCATAAAACATGGCTGATGGAACGAACCTTACAGCACAATCAAACTAGGGAGTAAATGATGCCATAAAATAAGCCTTGCCATCCTTAATTGCTTAATTAGCACTGTATTTTAAAAGAGAATTTTAATATAAGGTGTTGCTAAGCACCGGAGAGATTCACCTGAGATAAAATTTAGGCAAGTGAAGTAATTTTTGAGGTGTTTACAGCAGACCTCGTGTCAGCCTTTCCTGCAGCTGTTATTCCAGGATCAGACCTGGGCCATGGTGGGGCAGGACACACCAAAATATGCTCCAGAGTAGCTTGGGCTGCAGAGCTGTCACCTCCCAGGTCCTTTGTCTGGAAGAGTGATGTTATCAGCATGAAGCTGTTGTAGAGATATTTTTAGAGGATGTTTATTTATCAATCCCCTGTGTGTCCACGGGATGGTGTCACAGGGAACCAGTGACAGACCCACCTCAGCATCAGGGGGACGTGGATAAACAGCGGTCAGGTCTGCAGTGGTGTGTTGTGGAGCTTCATTAATTAATGTTTCTTGAGTGCTGTGGGATCTTCTCCTGAAGGCAGCTCTGTGTTGGTGCCGTTATTGGATCTGTGAAAAGTGGTGCCAGTGTAAGTTGGGTTCTAAGGAAGCATCACTTGCTCTCTACACCTCCCTCAAAGGAAGGTGTAGCCAGGTGGGAGTTGATCTATTCTCGCAGGTAATAAGTGGTAGGACAGGGGAAACGGCTTCTTGTTGCACCGGAGGATAGTAGGGAAAATTCCTTCATGCAGAGGGTTGTAAAGCACTGGAACAGCCTGCCTAGGGAAGTCTGGAGTCATCATAAATGTGTCAGTGTGGTTTAGGGTTGGACCTGGAAGTGCTGGATTAATGGTTGGACTTGATAATCTTGGAGGTCTTTTCCATCCTGAATGATTCCAGTCACGGCTTGGAAGTGCTGTGTGATACTGGGCAGAAACAATGGAAGAAGCATAACTTCAATTTTTCTCTTCTTTTGTTTTCCGTCTTTTGGTTTGGTTTTGTTCTTGGGGTTTGTTGGGATTTAATTTGGTTGGTTTGTTTTGACACTTTTTTATTGGGGTTTTTTTTTGGTTTTTTTTTTTTTTTTTGGTTGTTGTTTTGGCCATGGTGAAATACAAAGAGACTGGGAACAGCAGGATCAGTCTTTATCAAACCTACCACATTTTATGATGTTCCTATTCAGTAGATCCAGCAGCTCAGTGACAGAGTCATTCATCAACTTCATTAACTCGGTGGCAGCTCAGTTCTAATCTATGGATTTACAGGTGACACTTTCCCAGACAGGGACTGATGGAACACTCTTTTGACTGATGGTTTAATGTTACTTTGCCACCTGAAATTAAGCAAATAAATTAGCTGTAAGTGTTCTGGAAAAGTGAAATGCAGCTGGAATAGGATGTACAAGCCCAAATCGAGGCGTGTAGGCTTTGCAAAAATTCAAAGTAACCAATTTAACCGATTACTGCCAAAATTATATTTCCTTAGAAAAGTATACGCTCCTGTGCTGCTCTTGGAAACACATTCCAAAGGGAAATGTTTGGATGGAAGACTTGCAAAATAATTATTTGTTTTCCTGAAAGACACACTGTGCAATCTAAGCAAATAGAAATAGCAATCCTAAAATAGCAAGCATTGTTTCTATTTGTGCTGCTTCATCAGCTAAACCACTTTATGATGCTGTTTCTTTATCAAAGAGACATTTGAATCGAGGAAATGATTTTTAATACTAGGGCAGAAATTAATTTCATGCATCTGCTCGCAAATGCCTACTATCAAGAACTGAGTAAACAAACATTTGCACATCTGCTCCCACTATATGGGAACAGGATCTCGGATTATAAAGGAAGTTGGGGTTTGCTTTTTTGATTATTTTTTTTTAAATTGTGTAGTTTGCCATTTAGAATGTTGTGAGGCAAAATAGAAATCCAGAACATCACTTTACATTCAGGATGAGGTAGAAGAATGTCCTTGATGATGATCTCATGAAGCCTAAGGAGGAGCTGCTGCTTTTTAGTTCAGTGGATTAGTATTTCAGTTTAATCTTTGAGCAAGTACAAGTCCTGCCCGTGGGGTTACTGGGAGAGGTGTCTCCGAGGATGTTCCCCACTTTGCTTTTTAGCAATGGGGTGGCAAAAGCTGAGGAAGAAAAATCAGTGCTGGCCAGACCTGTCTTAACATTTGAAATATCCTATTACCATCCTTTATTCCACTTGGACAAGATGTGGCCATAAACATGGCAAATTCCCAGGGCAGGGAGGCAGAGGAGCTTCTGCTGCTGGAGATGAGAGCAAACCAAAAGCAGCAGGATTGTGCTCTTCCTCTTCTGTGGGTTTTAGGATCATTCTAGGTTTTTCTGTGACTATTGCAGCCATCTTTTGAGTGGAATAAAGTTATTGTGGCAGTAGGAATGTATCCAAAAACTCTAAGTGAAGGCTTATGTGTAGTTATCTATAGCAGATATTTATTTACTATTTCATACTGTTTCATAACACTCACCATTATGGGTTGGGAGAGACCTTAAAGTTCATCTTGTTCTAAGCTCCTACCACGGGCAGGGACACCTCCCACTAGCCCAGGTTGCTCCAATCTCCATCCAACCTGGCCTTGGACACTTCCAGGGCTGGGACAGCCACAGCTTCTCTGGGCACCCTGTGCCAGGGCCTGCCCACTCTTACAGGGAAGAATTCCTTCCCAATATCCCTTTGGCAGTGGGAAGCCATTCCCCCTTGTCTTAGTTCATCTCGAGAGAGAGCTGAGTGCTGTTGGCTGAAAGGACTCCTGTGGGGAAGTTTTGGCTTTAGCCTGGCTCAGTTTGCCCTCCCAAGTGTCATGCTTAGACCATGTGATGGAGTGGGAAAGGGTCTCTGAAGAAGAAAGAGCCCTTTGCCTATAAACTTCTGCAGTAAGACTGAATAGAACATAAATGTCTTTTGGCTGTAAATGTACTGATAGAGTGTATTTCGGGTAGTGTTTATATTCCATGAATAGCCATGGAGGCACCAGAAAATATGTGGATGTCTATATAGGAAGGATTGTGCTAGACATCTGATTACACACTATAAATAGAGATTTAAATATGCTTTAAGTAGTCCTTGCAAGGCATCAGTTAAATCAGTCATAGACACTCATATGCAGTACAAGCATAATAACATATTTTATCTCTGACAGTGACTGGGAGTTAATTCTCAGGTTGAAGTTTTCTACATTTGGCTCCTTGCAACAAATCCCCCAAAAAGTCCTAACCAACAAAGAACTCTGATCTTTTTAAATGAATGAAGCTGAAGAGTCTTCGTAGATGAGTTGTGCATAATTAGCTGTGATCTCCTGGGTACAATCCCCCATTTAATGGCATTGCTAAAATAAAAGCAGAAAAAGTCCCCACCCCAAAAGTAAGACTGGTTTTATATTTTCAGAAACACAGAGGAGGAGGGTTAGGGAATACGATTTATTACTTTAAAAATACAACTGATGCTTTTAAGTCATACTCACAAATTCTTCTGGTTCTTTTTATTGTGCTCTATGTCCGTAATAGAAATCATCACAGAAGGTAAATAGTGAACCAGAGGTGTCATTCACTTGAACTGCTCCTCAGCACACAAGTAAAAGGAAACTAGAGCAGTTTTTTTCCTCCCCCCATTAACTTCAGTGGAAACAGTTCCAGTTTCCTTGAAGTCGATGAGACCTTTCCCATTATCCTTCAGTGGGGTCCAGATTTCCCCCTGTAAATCACTGTGGTAGAGTTTAATGGAAAACCTATTGAAGTCAATGGAATTCCTTCCCCTGATTTTAATGGCTCTTGCCTGGGGCTCATAATGGACATGATGTTAATATTACATGCAGTGTTGGCTCAAAATGCTGAGCTCTCATTTTTTTGCTTTCAAACAATAAAATCTAGTTTGTTAGCAACAAGAAGACAAGTCTGTTCTGGGCTCTTGGAAACCCTGTGCTTTTGGAGGAGTTAGAGGGTGCTCTGCATCATTTAACCCCCAAAACTCAGTGGTAGGTGGAACCTTGTATAAAACAGACTTGCATTTCAGCCACCTCAATTTGGCATAAGAAACAGAAAATTGAAAAAAAGAAAAGGTTTTTCTAAATTAAAGGCACTAAATCTTAATAGGGAGAAAAAGCATTGGACACAAATCTCTTGAATGAAAATAACTGTCTTTGGATGGGCGAAGCAGAGCATGGAGTAAATCTCCTCAAATAAAATACCAGCCCTCTGGAGGATTAGTTGCATGCTCTATTTCCCTCTCACAAATGTGCCATGGAGTGATGGGCAATCACCCTCCCTGTGGCGTGGTGAAGGTGTGTTATCTCCCTGATGCAGATACAGCCAGTCGTTGTCAACTTGTTGAACTCAGTGCTTTGAAATTGTAGTTGCTTATTAAAGATGACAAAGTGATCACAGAGTGGAAAATAATAGTATTTCCCATCAAACCAAATGCAACCATGCACTAGAGCAAAATGTGATGTGTTAATTAATTTGGAACCCCTTTTTTAAACCAGCTGTACACTGTGTAACTAAGGAGTTTGCATCTTGTTTTATTTACTGATTGGAAACTGGAATACTTTGAGAACAGGCTGTTGTTGCAGCCTCCAAGAAAAGAGCATTATTAACACAGCAGGGACGTGCAGGATATTTCTCACTCCTGTTCCTGCTCTGCTGTATTGAGGTAAAAGCACGTTCCTGATTTACTTCCTTCCACTCCTTCCTATCCCTCTTCTTTGTTCCCACCTGAAGCCTTTTCCTCTGCACCCAAGATGACTTCAGCAGCTCTCTGACTTTGCCACCTGCAATGCAGAGAGGAGCACAGAACAGGAGAATGTATATTATTTCAGACTGGAAAAATATGCATGCCCCGTGTGTTGCTTTTGATGGATGATTTGCTATAAAGTTGGCTCATAAAAACTTTTATATCAGACAGAAATACAGGAAAGGCAAAAACAACGACCCGAGGAAGGAATGTGGCTTCAGTAGGTGGTCTGGTTTATAGGCACAAAAAAAGTCTCAGGTTTCTTTTTGTGACAATGTATTTGCCAAAACTGAGGTGAGGAAAATTTACTGGCCCTGAGCAGAGATGTGCAGAAGGCTTGGGGTAGGTAAGAGCAAGCCAGGAGTAACTTGCCCCCTGAGATAGTGAGAAATGCCAACTGTTGCTGGGAGAGCAAATGGAAAAACAGGCTGCACGTTAGATTTTGGGTTGGTTTGAATCTGCCCAAGTTCTAGGGACCTTAGAAAAAAGGAAGGTGCTCTTCCCCTGTCCTGAAGGAAACCTGTAATAGATTAGCACATCAGAAAGGCTTGGTGCTTAAGGATGGGGGACCAGTGGCTTTAGTTCAGATACTCAGCCTGGGCAGTGCCATGGGAAAAAGTTGGGCAAAACACTCAGGGAACATGACAAGACAGTGGGACTTTTTGTGCTGCTTTAATGCCCATCAAGATTGTCCCTATAGCCTGAATATTAACCCTTAATGCACTTAATGTTTACCCCAAAACACAGTGGGCAGGACATGGAATAGAAGTGAAGCTCTTCTCGGTAGCATGAGAATTAAGACAGAATTACTCTGGGGCCCTCTAAATATCTTGTAATCACATATTCCAAGTCAAGAATTCAGGCTGGTGTTTATGCTTAACACTATTCCAAATGTGGTTGACATAAGAACTGAAAATTCAGGTAAGACATGAAGAATTTACTCATCTGTGTTGCAGAACATGTACTGATGTTCTTTACAGGCTGCAGAGTTGCAACTTGTGTTTCATTATTTGCAGTTAAGAATTAGATGACATTAAAAGCACTTCTAATTTATGGTGTTAGGCTGAAGCTGGGAGTTGTTGTTTTGTAAAGTACAAGCAGGATGGGCAGGGTGAGAGAAGGGTTGAAACTGGATGTTCTTATTTCTGTATAGGCAAATATACTTTAAAATAATTCAAATTACATTCTAAACCACTAAACTGCTGAGTAAAAGACTGATTTCCACTGAAAGAGGAATTGTGGGTGGCCACATCAGCTTTCTGTGTATGGACTGGGCTCTGGAGTGGAGCCTCCAGATGAAGTAGAGGGGATCCCTTACAAGGAGGAGAAACATCACAAGGGGAACCTGAGTTCTGCTCAGCAGAGAGTAGCTAAGAGAGCTATTTCAGCTCCCCCTGCCCATTCGTGGTTGGAAAGCAGTGACTGACACCAGTTACATGGCTGTGTCCAGGTCCTGCCACTGCCTCTCCCCAGCAGAGTGAGGGTTGGACGATTGCCTTTAGTCCCTGCTGAGACCTCCATGGAAACTCAGAAGCTCTGGGGACTCTGCTCAGAGAGGAAACGGCTTTATCTGAAAGATTTTTCAGCTGCTAAGCAAGGAATGAGGCCCCTGTCCATCATCAGAGGGAGATGGACACCACTTGCACACCTTTAGTCATTTCGCTGCTTATGGAGTATCTTCTTGTAAATCCTCCTGAATGAGGAGATGTTTATAACTGAACAGGCAAATCTGCAGCTGCTGTCACTGTTAAATGTCACATTGTTTTGTACTGTAGCTGTAGGTTCATTTCAGAGGGGTAGAAGAACCAAATTCATGCAGAAAACAGGAATCTGCCACGGAATTCTAGCGTGTCCAAGGTGTATTACATCAAAGTTGACCTTTACATGAAACTAAATCAGGAAAAATCAGTGAGAACAGAGCAAAGAACGTCATTTGTCACCAGATAAACCCTTGCTGTGCCCACAGCTTGAGCAGGATGTGCTGTCTCGATTCCTGTGCCTTGGGAAGGGCATGAGAAGTTGGATAAGTTCCCAAGGAGGGTCAGTAATATGCTCAGGGGTTGGAGCAGAAGGTGTAGGAGGGATGTGATGCCTCACCTTGCAGAGGAGAAGCCCACGCAGGGTGACTGAGGGTTGCAAACCCACAAGGCGGGGGTGAAGCTCTCAATAGATTGCATTTTTTTCCCACTCTTTCTCCATGTATGGATTTTAAAAGGTGTTAACATTCTGTGTTTTCCTATTTTGCATGTTAGATCTTTATAAATTGTCCATATAGTTTATTTTCTCTAAAGAGAACTTGCATATTTACAGGCAGGGACTGTGAGTAGTTAAATTCAATGCTCTTTTGTGGTAAAATAAGGGCTGTGGAGAACAGTGCTTGAAGAAAGAAACTGTAAAACATCAGTACATTATCTGCCTCTAAAATCTGACCTCACAGCAGGGCAGCTAAGCCCATCCAGTTACTAAATGATTTTGCTCTCTAAAGGTCTTTGGAAAGAGATTTTATATATTTTATTTTTCCTCTCCTCAGGAACATAGCAGAAGAATTGATTTCTGGAAAGAAATAAGCTCCATGGTGTAAATTATGTTAATTGCTGAGTAAAATGCCAATATTGTAGGTATTTAGGGCAACTTATGTTGAGATGCTCTGCTAAAACTCCTGCCCTCTTGTAGTTAAATACATATGGGAACAGCTTTAAGGAGGAGTTTAATGTGCTATTTTTTGTCCTGGAAATGAGGATTGGATTTTAGAAGAAATGATTGCATATGGAATATTAGATTGGTTGCTTGACCCATTTAACCCACCCAGGATTGTTCTTGAAATATTCTTTAAACTCTATGGAGCCTTCATCCTGTTTTCTCTAGACAAGGAATACTCCTGGAGAACTTCCATGAGGTGTTGATCTAGGAGGAAAAGCAGGATGAAGTTCCTCTTGGTCACTGCTGCTTCCTGGGAACATGAACTGAGAGGGAAGGTTGAAAAGAGTAATGAGGCATTGGAATGGGCTGCCCAGAGAGGGGGTTTATTCACCGTCCCTGGAGGGTTTTAAGATGAGACTGGATGTGGCACTGAGTGCCATGGTCTGGTAATCACAGTGGTGTTGGATCAAGGGTTGGACTTGCTGATCTCGGAGGTCTCTTCCAACCTGGCTGATTCTGTGAATTCCATGAATTCTGTGAAAAAGCAGGAAAGGGCAGAGTGGGCAAAGACAGGCATCGAGTCGAGAGGTGTGCTTTGCAAAGAGAATCCTCACCAAAAAATTCAGTGCCCAGGCTGGAAGAGCTTTCAGGGGTTATAACTTGTGTAACTCAGATTTATGGAAGTTGTAACTCGAGCTGACACTGACTTTGGTTGTGTCAGGAGGGGCATTTTGAGCTGTTCTTGAGCGATCTCGGCCACGAATGAACCATCATTCATGCAATGGATTTAGCATTTACAGCTGATACTCTGCTGAAAGAATAGCTTTAGTTTTGGGGGGAATCATCTTTGGATTGAATCATCTTTGAGTCTCTTGGTGTTTTTTCAGGGTGGTTTCTGAGTTTCAGAGTTTTGTTCCAAATTCGTGTTTGCATTTTGGATCTGCTTTGAGGAACTGGAGCCAAACCCCAACTGCTGGTGTTTAGTGCTGTCCTGCACCACTGGTTTTTGTCATTTGAGGATTGTGAAGGATTTTCTTCCGGTTTTTGGCATCTGTATGTGTGGCACACGCTGTTCCAATCAAGGTCTGCAAGTGTATATAGCAAAGTTAGCAGAACAGAGTCCAAACTAAAATATGAGAGAGAAAAAAAAAAAAAATCAAATATTAATGAAAGGAGCCCTTAATTCTCCCAGAAAGTTTATCTGGAGTATTGCCATGCTCCTTTAATCCTCATGCCCAGAGTGCAGGCAAAGGAGAGCAGGGATGGAAATGGTTGTGGAGCCCTGAGAGTGGGGCTGGTGACACCCCCTTCAATGTCCACTACGATGTCCCAGCTGCTCAGCTCTGCAGTTCCTCACAGCTCCTGACCAGTGGGACATATTTTCATATATAATTGCTAATTCCTTTTGATTTGTCTTTGTTCAGTTTAGTTAATCTGCAATAAAAACTTCCAGCCATTCATTTCCAGCTGAGTTTACTCCTGTTCCTCTTGCTGGTTGGGGGCAAAAGTGTCAAGAAACAGGACAAAGATCAGGGACTCAGCCTTTCTGGTGAAAGTCAAATAAATCACCAACATTTTTGAATTTTAGTGGTAACACTCACATATCTATTTTGTGATCTGCTCGGCTGAGTTTTACAGATGGCTGCAGTGTCCAACTCATTTCTGAAGAGGCTGAGATGTATTTCTCTGGACATTTGAATTAATATTTTATATATATTTAGACGACAGCATGGGTAATGTGCTTCAGCAAAGTTGGGAGTGCAGTTTGCTAGAAATATTTGGTAATACAGTATTTATTGAGAGAACTAGGCCAATTCTGGGGTTCTTGTCTGTAAAAAATCAGAATATTGACTTCTTAAAATTATTATATGTAAAAGATAAACTTAATTTCTCACAATAATTTAAGTAACTGTGCAGTTAATGGTAGTGTTTATTAGAGTGATATAATCAAATTAATGTTCCTATAAGAGCAGCATAATAAAAGTAACAAGAATGGTGTGTATTGACATGCCTGAGAAAGGTTGGCAGAAAAAAGACATATATGCAGGCAAAAATACTATACAAATTCTGCTACAGCGGGATGGATGGCCTTTCAGAAATCTCAGAACAAACATATTTGTCTGATTATGGACGGTATTAGTGGTCATGTAGAACTCTGAAGTTATTTTGCACCATCACTCTGAGATTCCAGCTCCAAACTGTGCTGCTCCTTACAAATCCCAGCTCATATTCATGCTGCAGTCTCAGCATAGCAGTGTTTAAACCATTGATTTCATCTTATGTAGCGCAAAAGTAGGTATGTAATTGCACAAAATGCAAATGAGCACTTGGCAACTCAAAACAGGCCCGGGGTTGTGCAAGGGAAGCTCAGGAGTTATTCTGCAAGTTGCTTATTTTAATAATGATTTTTCGATGGTCACTGTGCCCTCAAAGCAGCTTTTTGCCAGCCAGAATAACCAGCTGTGCTACTCAAAAACATTCTTTAGCAGTATTAGTGTCACTGCAGCCGTGTGATCGGGGACAGGGGATGCTGCCCAGCCGGTTAATCGCCGTGTTAATGGAAATGCTCCCCCAGAGAGATGGGGAAGGTGGGTTAAAGACCTGCCAAGGTGAGGCTGCAGCAGCTCCCCAGCCAGCTCAAGCTGCTTTAGTTTAACCCTCTTTTAGATTAGCTGGGATAAGTCTTAATTTAGGATAATGGGAAGATTGTATTAATGGTGATCAACATTAAATGCCTCCCTTCTGAAAACTGCTGTAGGATATACTTTCAGAGAGGTTTATTCTTTCTTAAAGAGCACTGGGAATACCTTGTTGAGTGAGAGAGAATTAGATGGGTTGAGAGCATTAGGAATAAACTGTTGCTGTGAGAGAGACTCCACAAACAGAAATCATGGAATTATAAAATGGTTTGACTTCAGAGGGACATTAAAGCCCACCCAGTGCCACCCCCTGCCATGGGCAGGGACACCTCCCACCAGCCCAGGGTGCTCCAAGCCCTGTCCAGCCTGGCCTGGGACACTCCAAGGGCTGGGGCAGCCACAGCTTCTCTGGGCACCCTGTGCCAGGGCCTGCCCACCCTCCCAGGGAAGGATTCCTTCCCAATGTCCCATCTATCCCTGCCCTCTGGCAGTTTGAACCAATTCCCGGTTGTCCTGTCACTACATGTTCCTGTAAATAGTCTCCATATATCTTACAGGCTGGGATGAATATCTACCTGTGTCCAGAAAAGAGAGGAAAACATTTCATAGGAAAAGGATTCCCTAACAGGAAAAGAAAAGCAAAAACTATTTTCTTTCTACACTTTTTAAATTATACCCTTTTATATTCTTCTCTGAATTATTACTGCTGTTCTAGTGGACAAGGCAAAAGTCTCAGAATGAGTACTATAAAACCAAGATTTCTATAAGTTACTTCCCCTGAAAGTTCAAGAATTTCTGCATCTCCCAAATCCTGGCTTTACTACATTACCTATAGGATTTTCCCTGTCTTAGATGGGAGTCCAGAAATTTTGATCTATGTGTTTGTCATACCCAGAGCTGCTATTGCATCTTCAGAAGCGAAAATCAAGGGAACAGAGAAACTAGTGTTGGCAGGATGTGGTGTCTGGTACAGTGAGCTAAATTGATATAAAATACGTTCCAGCAATTACTCTGTGCAGGGCACAAGGAGGAAAAGCAGTTACCAATTATTTATTGTGGCTCTGTCCCTCTGTGCATCGGATTGGAAATGCACATCATTCCTGAATTGTGAGCCTTCACCTATTCTACTGAAGGATTTATCAACACTGACACTTCACTGCTGAGGTCAGTCCCAACAACATCCCTTTACCTTTTGTAGATGGCTTGATAATCAGTGTGAGAGCTCTGTTAAACACAACGTGGAGTTCATTGTCATCTGGCAAAACCCCAGACTGCACATTTGGATTTGGCTTTGCTGGGAGAAGAATAATCAGCCTTTCATCCACCAGGCAAGCTCCAAACAACACAACTTGCCAATTTTTGTATCCAGTTAGAAATGGAATTAAAAATGTAGCATCATGCATGAAATGGTTAAAAAACCCCAGTTTTTCATATAAATTGGAAGTCAGACTATTCACTTGAAACATTGCAGCTACCACATCAATAAGAAATCTCAGTCCTTACCTCCAGAATTAATCAATTGCACATTGATCCAACTAAGAACAGAGAAAATAGTTTTGTAGTTCTTTCCATCTTTCTTTCTTTACCACAAAGTGATCAGTAGTTACATCCAATATATTATTCATGTGGTTCCTTGTCTTATTTGCAGCTAGGAGTGTGTTTTAAAATTTTAAATACTTGCAGACTGTTAGAAAATTGGCAGAATGGATAAAGGAGCACCTTTGAGTTCTTTGGAGCGAGACCTCAACAGCAGTGGGGAGGCAGAGGGTGGTGGTAGCACAGGTCATGTGAAGATTGTGGAGGTGCACAGAACTGGAATGGGAATAAAACTGGAATGAATGAACTGGGAAGAGAAGAAGAAAAGAGTTTAAGCTGTAAGAGTGTGCTGATGGTTCCTGTGATGGAGAGGTGCAGGTGCTGCTCATAACCCTTAGACAGAGCTTAGAGCTAGCCTAGCTTAATTCATTCATGAATATTTGGGATTGATTTAAGATCAGTTAAATCCCCTTTGGAAATAGAAATGGGCCAAACCCTGTAGTGTCCCTGCTATAATCAAAGGCATGTAAAGGTCATTTAAAATTCTCTTGTCCCAATAACTGGTCTTATTCCCTGCTCCACTCCATGCCTTCTCTCCGGGGTAAACAATGCTGCTTCAAAAAGTTTTCCATGTCAATAAAGACTCTTACTGCTTCTTTCCCAAAGCCATTTAGGCTGGTGGGAAGCTCTCGGAGTCGATGATGGGCTCTGAGCACTGTTTCAGACAGCAGGAGTGAATCAGGGATTCATTTAATGACATTATAATCTTTTCTGTGTTCTTCTTCATCCTACTTACAAATCCCAATGTTTTCTTGATGTTCCAGCAAAGAATTCTGCTCTCAGCTGCTGAAAGTGATGCCCATCGTTGTCCCAAGTTGCTACAATTAATGTTGAAGCTTGTGAGGGACTTGGGTAGTTCAGACTTTCCTCTCCTGTGTCCATTACTTAGGATTTCATCCATCAGTTCCTTTTGCTGAATGTTAATTTAGGCTGGATCTTTCCAGGGAAGCTCAGGAATGCAGAGCTGACAGCACCTGCATTTTGGTAATAGTGTTTCATCTCCGTGTTGGCTGTGGCTCCCTCGTAGTGTTTTCACACGTCAATCACCCAGCTTACCCCAAATGCTCATTTTAAGCAATTTTAACTGGCTAGAAGGGTATTTTAAATTTATTTCTAAACGTTTCTGCTGGCACAGTGCAATTTGTGAGAGGCAGACAATTTTCTAAATCAAAGTGGAATTCCTGTGCAGGTACATATTATATTTCCTGTAATACCTAGAGAGCGCATGAAGTTATATCTTATTACAGCTGAGTACCAAAGGGAAGTATAACACTTTGAAACGTATATAAATAGGGTATATTTTATGTCAAGCTTCATGGAATAAGATTTCAAGCTTTGATTTCTAGTATTATTACAGTACCTTTAATTTATATAAATTTTTAACTGTTATTCATTTAAATTTTTGAAAATTGTCTTTTCCAACTTCAAGGATTCTGCGATTCTACGTACCAATAAATATAAGGAGCAAATTTAAGGGGCTTTGGATCCCAGTGAAAAATATATTGTAGATTTGTTGCTGTCAGGACAAGGTCTGACCCAGGAGAAGACAGGGAAGGTGGGTTGGTTTGAGCTGGAATGCACTTCTGACCCAGCACAATTGTGGCCACTGTGAATTATTGCTGGGGGCACTTTAAGTTGTCTGCACTGGATTTATGGCCATCCTGTGGCTCTGTGCCACTCCTGCCACATGCATTGTTCTGGCAGGATACCTGGAAATTTGGAAGTGCCTTTCCTGAGCCCTGGACTCTTCTGTGGAGTCTCCTGATGAGTTTGCCACTGCCTTGTGATCCACAGGGTGAACCTCCTGCACTGAAGAGAAGATCCACATTGTGTCTGAGGGGTGCCATGATGATGGTGGGTTAAAATTACTCACAAACAAGCTGAAATGGAGAGTCTTGACCCAGCCACCCCAAAAAGCACCCTGGTACAGGGAGCCTGGTGCCACTCACTGGCACAGGCTCAGCTCCAACAGTGCTTGGTGGCACCCAGGGCCACACCCCTCCAGCTGGGTACCCACAGAGGTCTCCTGAGAAAGACACAGGCAAAGGATGTCTTGAATTCACCTTCTGCCTTCTAAAGATGTTGTGAATGATGAGTTACAAGTTTATTTCAGGTGTCTGGATGTTTCAGGCTTACAGTGAGTATTAAAATACCACCTTGAACACTGTCAGGAGAAGTTGTTAAGATTTTTGCATCAGTGTCTGGATGTGCATAAGAAACAGGAGAGAGCTGTGTCTGTGCTGTGAAAGAGGATCAGACAAATCCAGAATAGCACCCTAGTAAATACAAAATACTCCAGACCAGCCCTCTAGTAAATACAAAACACTCCAGACCAGCTCTGCTGCATTGTCAGTGCTGTGCTTTCCATTCCTCTGTACCCAGGAGTTCTTGTGGCCTCCTAAGAAGTTGAACAAATGTTTCAGGAAGAAACTTTCTTAAAGTATTTTATTAAACCCATGCTCCTACTGACACATTGATGAAGTTCTTCTCTAGTGGAAGCTGCAATGATTTTAATTTTATCAGGAAAACACATGAAAATCAAACGAGAGAAAACCCATCAAACTCTAATAAATCTTTTAAAACAAATTAAAGTGATGGCTCAGCTGACATATTCAATTTTCAATAAAAAAGGATTTTCAGCAAGCCATGGGCATTACTCAAAGACTTAAATCTGCAAAACCAGAATCCTACTTGTTTGTTTGCACTCGAGTGCATTAAATCAACTGGGTGGCTGATCTGTAAAACACGCACTGCCCTCGCTGTGCTTCCCAGTGCTGGAAGGTTCTTATGAATAACAGATAAAGATGGGAGAGCAGCTCTTCAGTGAACTTTTTGTGCACAGAGGCTGTCAAGTTCCCTGTTTGGCTCCTCTGCAGTTCAGGTAATTAATGATAAGGGTAGGATTTGTGCAGCAAAAGCGGAGTTAAAGAGCTGTGTATGTTTATGTTGTTCATTCATCTTTCTCCACTGAGTAGTGTTGAGTGTATCCCAGGGGACTTCCCTTTGTTACTTGCTCAGTTGAACGTATATACCCTGGGAAACAAAAAAAATCCCAATCCTAACTGGAAAATTTCCTTCTTCCAAGTTGCCCATGTAAGGGTAATACATTATAGAAGTAGTATTAACTCTTAAATTACAAAGCAGAGTACTGGTGCAGGTATTTCACTGCACAGGCAACAGTGCTGTGTGAAAAAGCTCCTTCTTGGGTCCTCTGTGAAGATGAAGGGAAATTTATGGATTAAAACTATTATTTAGGACCGGGATTATTGGTTCCTGTGTCATTTCTTCTCCAGCCAAAGGGCTCTTTCCCATTCCAACCAACAGAGGTAAACCCTACGTCTGTTGTGTCCTCATATGGCATTTTCTTCATGTCTGCATTCTGTGTCCCCTTTTTGCCTGTTGTGAGCAAGGGGATATTTCTTTGGCTGATACCCAATGGCTCAGTAAACTCCAGAAAACAATACCCTGATTTCCTAATAACTGCAGCAATTTCTCTGACTTTATTAGTAGTCTTAGCTTGATGTGCTTCTGATTAATTAGGCAGCATTTTTTCAATCATGAAGCAATTTTAAGGTCTAACAAGTGATGTACACCAGATGCCACAGTTTTTACAGTTTAGTTTGTTCAGATTTTGATGATTTGTGCATCCTGTCCCCCACTCCACCTTTGAATCTCTTCCTCATTGCCTTCAAAGCTTGGGCTGCTGTTTTTATAATGAAATAATTAATGTTGGTGACAACAAAAATGCAAGGCACGAGTACAGCAAAAAGTGGGTTCTGACCTCTAATTAAAAGGAGTGTGTGAGTACAAAAGAAATTCCTGTTTTATAATTATCCATCCATATTGTACTTTTAATGAGTGTCTCGTGTGGAGCATCGGGAGGTGGGATGTTGTTGATTGCTCAGGAGCTGTGCTCCCTGAGGCTCTTTGCAGGTAAACTTTATTCAGCTTCTTGTCTGTAGGACATAAATCTTTATTGGAGGTCTGTCAGTACCAGCCCAGTAAAAATGACTGTTGAATATTCCTGGTAATTTGTGGTGCACTTCCAAGGTCAGCCTTTTGCTGTCGGAGAGGGTGAGCGGCACACGGTGTGGGTACCAATTTCTGTGGGAATTTCTGCCTGTTAAAGGGCTGTCAGGTGTGACAGCTGCACTTACAGCAAGAGTTAATGCTGGGGAAATTGTCAGGGCTCTCTGACTTGCCTGACCTCGTCTTTAATTTAGTCACATATTTTCATTTTCGGTGGGCGCAGGACTGATGTGTCACACGGGTGGATCAGGTCTTGTTTTCCATACTAATGGGGCTGTACCCTCGTGGTGCTGCTTTTGTTGTTGTTGATGTGCATCCCATTAACCAGACAGGCCAGTAATGAAGGCATTAAAGCTGCCTAGAACAGGGTAATATGAAGTTCCTCAGGAATTACTGCAGAGCTATAAGGCTTAGGCAAATGTTCTATCTCTGCATTTCCAAAGTCCACACCGTAATTAAAAGGAAGACAAGGCACTCCCAATTAATATCAGCTCCACAAAAGACACTTTTGCTTAGACTTTTTGTTTAAACACACAGCAGGAATGCTGTGTGATTTGTTGACATTTAAGGTTATCTTAAAAGTACACCAGTTCCTTCTTTATGAATATGCTGATTGTCTATTATAAATCCATCTTCCTCCAGGTTAAGAGAACTTGTTATGTCTCAGAAATTCTGTGTGGATTCTCATTTGTTACTGGCACATTATTTTTCCTCTCTTTAGAAGGACATGCACTTGGTCAGCAAGGAAATAGTTTCTGCAAATAATTTAATTGGGAGGAGAAAGGGCTCTTTCTTCTGTTTTACTGCAACAGAAAGGACACCCATAATTTAGCTTTGTGAATCATGGACTCAGTTCCACTTTATCCCATCTACAAAGCTGCTGCTGCTCCTTTGGAGTTACATCCCAGAAGCTCTCTGTCCCACACTCATCCACGCTATTTTTTGCTGCAGTTAAACTCAATTTGGTTGGCTCAGTGTTATAAAATCAGAAGTAAACCATGAGTTTCCCTCCCCAAACTGGTCCTGAGCTTAAACGGGCTCGAAGTTGTTATCTTCTCCTTGCTTTGAATTATTTCAATTCCTGCTGAAGGCATAAGTCCCATTTCAGTTGTGTGTGGTGAGAGGCAGTTCCCAGTATTGTGTAAATTGAATTTATTGTATTGAAGCAGCTGCAGGTGAGATGAGGATAAAAAGAGATAAAAAATAAGCTGGGCATTAACAGCTTGAAACAGGTTGAGTGCTAATTGTGTGACTTCATGTTTTTTGATGAGACAATAATAATTAAGTTTTAAAAGCCCATATTTGTGGATCTGTTGTGTAGATTTTAAGAGTCACAACAAAGGTCTAGATAGAGCAATTTTTTGCATTAAAAAAAAAATTTTGTGGCCACTTTATATAAAACCTGATAAACTGCTAATTACCTTTTTCAAGCTCTATTTCTAGAGCCAAGGAGGGACTTAGAATTTACACTGAAGATTTAACAAAAAAAGAGTAAAAATATAAAATAAAGTGTATCTAGGAAAGAAAAATCCTTAAAGGGTGAAAGTTTTTGTGAGAGTTCATTCTTTTCAATATTCTTAATTTTGAGTTTGATTCATGCTGGGCTCCATGGCCCCTGTGAGCCTCCATGTGAGGAGAGGACCCTCTGCTGCTCCCCCATCTCCAGCCACCCCTCTCTCTGCCCACGGGGAGAAGATGCCTGTGCAGGTTAGTTTTGAACATCTAAACTTCTTCCATGGTGCAGAATTCTTGCTGTGATAGCAAGAAAATCCTTTTGGGATTTTGTGAGTCTTGCAATATTCATGACTAATCAGCATTTGAGCTTCTTGTCCAGAAAGATACTTATCTGCAACGTGTTCTTACAGTTATTTCATCCTGTTATTGTCATTTTAAGGCTACTCATTAGTGGGAGTTATTGTAGGATCTAGTTTGAAGTGACACCACATCGAGTTTTTTTTAACTGCTGTTTGTTAAATTATAAAAGAATTCCCTGCCCATGGCAGGGGGAGAACAAGATGACCTTTAAGGTCCCTTCCAGCCCAACACAGTCTGTGATTCCATGATTCTCCTTGGAAATGTGCTGTTTGGCCTCCCTTCACTGGGCTGATCAATGCAGAGACCACCAGTCTTGATTCCACAATTGTCTCTGGAAGGTTTATGTGTGTGTGTGTGGAAAATGGAGACCCCAAAAGAAATGGCTTCTGAGTCTTTGTGCTTCCCCATCTAATCAGATTTTTAGATGTGGCATTAAATATTGAAGGTTGGATACATCACAAACTCCAACCCATCCCTTTTGCAGGAAAAATCCTCCTTGATTAAGATTTGTCATTAGATTATAGCAGCGATCAGAAATCATTTCTTAGCAGAATGACACTTAGAGAATTGTCTTTAACCAAGTAGGAATNAGAAATGCATAAAAAATGTGGTCAATTTTTACTTAGTAAAGATCTGCAAGAGGAGCAGACAATTTATATTATAAAGGAGAAGAATCTGCTTTAACACTCAGTTTGGACTCAATAAGAACATTTCCTCTTGCTCAAAAGGGAGTTTGGTTAAATCTTGGAGGGCNAGAGGACCCTCTGCTGCTCCCCCATCTCCAGCCACCCCTCTCTCTGCCCACGGGGAGAAGATGCCTGTGCAGGTTAGTTTTGAACATCTAAACTTCTTCCATGGTGCAGAATTCTTGCTGTGATAGCAAGAAAATCCTTTTGGGATTTTGTGAGTCTTGCAATATTCATGACTAATCAGCATTTGAGCTTCTTGTCCAGAAAGATACTTATCTGCAACGTGTTCTTACAGTTATTTCATCCTGTTATTGTCATTTTAAGGCTACTCATTAGTGGGAGTTATTGTAGGATCTAGTTTGAAGTGACACCACATCGAGTTTTTTTTAACTGCTGTTTGTTAAATTATAAAAGAATTCCCTGCCCATGGCAGGGGGAGAACAAGATGACCTTTAAGGTCCCTTCCAGCCCAACACAGTCTGTGATTCCATGATTCTCCTTGGAAATGTGCTGTTTGGCCTCCCTTCACTGGGCTGATCAATGCAGAGACCACCAGTCTTGATTCCACAATTGTCTCTGGAAGGTTTATGTGTGTGTGTGTGGAAAATGGAGACCCCAAAAGAAATGGCTTCTGAGTCTTTGTGCTTCCCCATCTAATCAGATTTTTAGATGTGGCATTAAATATTGAAGGTTGGATACATCACAAACTCCAACCCATCCCTTTTGCAGGAAAAATCCTCCTTGATTAAGATTTGTCATTAGATTATAGCAGCGATCAGAAATCATTTCTTAGCAGAATGACACTTAGAGAATTGTCTTTAACCAAGTAGGAATTATCCCCATTCAAATTAAATGAATGTGATGTTTGCACCTGTCTGTTTCTTTAAATGCTTGTTCCTTATCCATGGGCTTATTTCTTCAGAGAATAACATTTTATGCCTTTATTTTAAAATACCTCAATGTGGAAGAATGTTATAATTCAACAAAACATGAGGCTGCTCTTTCCTTCACCATATAATGGCAAACTGCTGTGTTTTTGCTAATTATGATGAGTAAAATACATTTCTCCCCCAGACTTCTGAAGGTTACTATTGCAAATATTTCTATAATAGAAGTGCATATAATAATATAATACAGTATGATATAATATATGATATACTAACAATAGAGTACATTATACATAATTATTGGTAAAATATATAATATATACTAATATATATATAATACACATATAAT
>VXBX01002496.1:804003-930429 GCA_013400415.1 Scytalopus superciliaris | reverse complement strand
AGAAATGCATAAAAAATGTGGTCAATTTTTACTTAGTAAAGATCTGCAAGAGGAGCAGACAATTTATATTATAAAGGAGAAGAATCTGCTTTAACACTCAGTTTGGACTCAATAAGAACATTTCCTCTTGCTCAAAAGGGAGTTTGGTTAAATCTTGGAGGGCAAAAACCAAACATATATATAATAAATATCAAGAAGGTGGGAAAGACATCGAAGCACAGGAGCTGGAATGGCTCGTGGATAAGCCCCGCTGATGGATTTTTATTGTGGGAGCTCTTGGCTGTGATTGCAGCAAACACCACGAAGCCCAGGTGTAAATATGCAGGGTTTGGAGTGCCCGTGCCTGCCAGGGAGAACATCACCTGTAATGGGCTAACCTGCCGTGGCACTGCCTGGGATGACACTCAGGTGGCAGCTGGATGCCAGGAGAGTGCCATGGCATGGGGGCTGCCTGGCATCAACCCGAGCGCTCAGCACGGCTCTGCCCCAACGAGGCAGAGCCACGAGAGGGAACGGGGAAAAGCTCTTTGTGAACTGAGCAAATAACCCAAAACCCAGGAGCACACCCTGCTTAGCAGTGGAGCTTTGCCATGAGTTATGGCTTTGTCACGCCACAATGATGTGTTTTGACTGCTGGGATTATTCTGGAGTCATTATTGAGTGTATTTTTAGCCTTTCCCTGTGCCACGCCAGTAAAGCTTGCAGGAGATGGGGATGTTTTTGGAAGTGCCACTGTCACATCGTAGCTCGGTGACAATATATCTGGTAGCAGATGTGGCTGTAATATTTTATTTATAGATAATGCAAATAAAGCCAGTATGGGTCAGAAATAAATCAGGCAGGCTAATCCAAACAGGTGTACATCCCCCCAAAAAAAGCAAAATGATTGGTGATTTCATATTAATATTTTCTAAAACAAACTTGAGGTTACTAATTACCAAAATCATATTTATTCTGCTCTAAAATCTACCATTGCCATTCCCAAGATGTTGCACTTGTTCATAAGACTTCTCAACTGAGCTTAAATGTTGGTATTTAAAATCTTTTCCAAATGCTAAATGTGTTGTAGACATTTGCAAGTTTTATATTATGGCACCATAAAATCCATAAAGTGCTCAAAGCATTTAAACTCTACAGAAAAGCTACTGCAACTCATTAGCTTGCCTCGAGTGTGGGGATTTTTCATGTATCCAAAATGAATAGCAGAAGAGGGAATTCCAGGGATTTATTCTTAGTCTCAGTGGACCTTTTTCATATGTACAATTGGTTAGTTAACAGTATTTGAACTTGTATTCAGTGCTTTGCCTTTATAAGTAATTTTTTTTCCTTTGCCAATGTGACACGGGAAAAAATAATAATATCAAACCATTGCCTTTTTAAAGGAGTCATTATCTTTTTATTAATCATCTGAGGAGAGGAATTTATTCATCTCACAGCAGCCATTTCTCACACTCTTTTTCTGGTGAATGGATCTTTTGTGAGGCAGCAAAATCTTACTTTGACCTGCAACCAAGTTCTGAACCTCTCTCTTTGTACCAAAACTGTTAAAATACCTTCTTTATAACATTGTGTATTTTACTGAGTGCCAGGAACTCCAGAATTCAAAGAAAGGAATTTCATTGGCTGTATTCAAATCCAATTCCATCTGTACAAAAAAAAATCAGGGTTTATTTTCTGTGATGGATTCCTCAACTTTTCTGCAGTTGGATGTGCAGTATTAGCAGAAGATTAAAAGTAGTTTTGCAACAAGTGGTGTTTACTCTCTATTGAAAAGGAGCAAATACATCATGAATCCAATGATTAGTGAAGTTCACGCCCCTGCTATTTCCTCTCTCACTTCATGACCTTTTTCCTTTTGTATATATAGTTGTTTAGGTATTAATTAATTAATTTATAAATGGTAGTGAATTTATCAACAAGCAGAATGGAAACGGTAAATTAAATTAATTGCTTTGTAGTAAAATCCTCACAAACACATTCCTTCCATCTAGGTTTGATATAACCCAATTAAAACCAGGATAGAACCCTTTGTTTTAATAAGCATGTTAAATTAGCGATTTCCTCTTAAGAATAAAACATGCTTAGAAACAAACCCCACAATGTTTAGGAATGGGAAAAGCGTTGATTTCTCATCCCCTGCTATTTGTAATCTGTGATTAAGTGGTGTGAAATGGGGCTAAGCCTTCCTGGCGGTGCCTTAGAGCTCTTCCTCCTCCCCTGGGCACTCCAAATATGTCGGGAACAAAAGTAGAGCATGGCAGGGCTAATCTTCATTTTCTCCACAGCGTTGGGAAATCTTCTATAGTGATGTAAACTCTAAACAAAGGCTGTCATATGTTAAATCCCACAAAGCTGTAAGTCTCACAGAGACGTGGATATAAAGACAGAAAACCTAATTACATGTGGTTCCTGCATTGCATGGCAAAAGTAATTGGAAGATGTTTTTCTGTCTCCACACATAAAGTTAATTTGGTGGGTCCTTTTTCCTCGTGTGAGCATTTGATTGTACTTTCAAAATTTGAAATCCCGGTGATTAGAGGTTGGGCTGCAAAATATTGGAGTGGACGCTCAGATATATCACCAATTACACTAACCCCAAAGTTATTCAGCTGCTTTGCTGTTTCACACAGATGTCGTTACTCCCTTTGCCCACACAGTGACCTAAGAAGTTTCATGGCAAACCTTCCTTCTCTCTGAGCAGGATAAATGGTGAACTCATGTGTGGTGGAAACAGGGGTCTAAAGGCACAGCGATGACTCTGAACACGCAGCTCCTGCTGCACTGCAGCGAGCAGGGGAGGGTGGACTTGGCTCTGTGTGGGAGCTGGGGTTTCAGAAGGAACTTTCAGAGGAAGGATTCAGAATCCTAAGGCAGCTGGAAGCAAATGTGGATCTGGAACAGGGGCTACTTATCAAAACGAAAGGTCATTGTCCAAATAATATATAATGAATCTTAAAGCTATAAACTGCTGAAGAGATCTAACGGGGAGTCAGAAAATACAAGCAAATAGAAGCACAACATTGCAAGAAACCAGCAGGCAGCAAAATAACTGAGGGTCACCAAATATTTGATAGAAATCCTTTGATAGAATTACAGACATAGCAGGTTCACTGTGTGATGCAGAGCTCAAGGAATCCCGGAATATAAACCTGTTTTGGAGTCACATTGGCCACGGGAGTAGGTCCTTGGGCAGGGAATGGTGGAGCCCATGTTTGGGTAAGACAGAGCTTCTAAAGATCAAAGCAGAATTCCTTTTGGTGAGATGCCCACATTGAATTTCTTAATTTTTATATATTCATGTAGGTGATATTCTCTATAGCAGCTTATAGTCTGGTTCACATGGTGGAGGGGTGGGATCCTCCTCTTCCTTAAGCACTAACAGCACAACAACAGGGCTGTGCCGAGGGCAGGGAGGGTTTCATCTCCAGTGTCAGATGTGCTCCACAGCCTCACCCTGAAAAGCAGTGGTTGTGATTGAAAGGATGAAGCTAAAGGATAAAACAGCAGGAGCCATTTCCATGGTTTGGAAAAAATTAATCTGCTTGACTTTCCAGTGGGTGATGCTGGAATTTGGTGTAGTGGAGTTGGTGGTGTTACAGTAGTGGAACACTGGAGTGTTGTCTTACTCTTTCAGTTACAGAAGTCATAAATTTTCTAATGCAAAATTAAATTCTTAAAGGAGTGGCAGCAGCATAATAATCTACAAAGATATGTTGCAGTTGGTAGCTCTTTTTTACAAAGTATTTGTTTTATTAGTAAGAATTATTAAAGTTTCCCCATTGGTTCAGCTTTTCTTTTGCAGTATGTTGTGATCGAGGCACAGCATGAGGGCCTGGAGTGATAGGACAAAGAGAAATGGCTTGAAACCTGAAGAGTGGAGGTTTAAAATGGATTGGAGGAAGAAATTCCTCCCTGGGAGGGTGGGCAGGCCCTGGCACAGGGTGCCCAGGGAAACTGGGGCTGCCCCAGCCCTGGGAGTGTCCAAGGCCAGGTTGGACGGGGCTTGGAGCAACCTGGGCTGGTGGGAGGTGTCCCTGCCCATGGCAGGGGGTGGCACTGGGTGGGTTTTAAAGTCCTTTCCAAATCAAACCATTCTGTGATTTAAATAATGTAAATTTATACCTGGTTTTGACCTGAACCACTTTCTAAAATATCTGGGCTTTTTCAATAACCTATCTGTAGAACACCTTTAGTCACCAAGTACTCCACTCCCACGTCACATATTGTATCTGGCTCTTATTTTTTAGTGGAATAAGAACATTTTAAATTGAAATTTGTAATTACCCTAATCTCTGTAGGTAGGTAAATTCAATAATTATTGGTGTTTCAGTAAATAATTTGGCTCTGTGTTTCCTCAACATGCAGTGGATGTTCACAATAGAGCTGTTCTGCTGCAGGTATGAACTAATAATGGGAAGTACTTGCTTTCGATTAGGTAATTGCACCTATTAATTAAACACCATTTAATCACAGTACATTCTATTTAAACCTTGGTGTGGAAAATATTTCTTAATATATACATGAGTTGTTTGGGTGAATAATTCCATTGCCTGTTGTTTATTGATAATTTACAGCCATGATGGTGCTGCAGTTTCCCCAACAGAACTTTGAGCTGGTGAACTCTGATGATTTCATGGCATTTTCCTCTTCAAGAGGCTCCAGCTCCACTCATGGAATTGGCAAAGCCCCACTGACTTCAGAGGAGCCTCAGTGATTCTTACCAGCATTTATTCGCATCATTAGAGGAATTTAAAAATCTAGTCTTGTAAAGAACAAATAATGTGGTAGTAAAAGAAAATTAAGCTCACTGTTTCATGAAAAATCCTTTGAAGGTCATTGAAGGAGGGGAAACTCCACTTTTCCTTGCTTTTTCTCTCCTGTTTGTCATGGGAGAGATTGGAGTTTGGTGCCAGTGACTCAGAGCCCACATGATACTGGCATCCTGGGGGGTCCTGTCCTCCTCCTCCTGATGGCTCCCCAAATCCAGCCACTGGATCCTCCTGAGATCACCAGGGAGCACTGCTTGCTCCAGAGCTATGAGTACATACATTCATTGTCATCCTGTTAAAATTTAAAATCTGAATTTTTGGTTTATCTAAATGTTTATAATTTGTAAGAACCAATTTGTCTGTGTCGTTTTCCTACTCAATGAAATAGGAACGTCATAAGCAAAACTGCTTTTCTATTGATGAAATTGTTTCTACTTATTTATTTCATCTTTCAACACACCACTAATCAGGCTTGATGATCTTTGACAGTTTGCATGTAGTTATCTTATTTAGAGGCACATCTGAAGTGACTAATTTAAGCTGTAGAAAATGGAATAGTAGCACTTTAATTTTTAATTGTTCTGTAGTATGTTTTGAAAAAAGAATCCACAGAATAATGCCGAGTACAGAGGGTTTCTGAGCACTCAATCATACATGGGCAAAACCCCCAAACCCCATTTTCCTGAAGATAAACACTCAGCCAAGATGATGGTTAATTGTTTTACTAATTGAGTCAGTTCTCAGTGAGTAGTAAAGCCAGTTTTCCCTTTAAGCACATCTTTATATATGACCGCAGTATATGCAATATGTGCTCCACTCTAGGGTCATACATTAGGCCTGAGGTACATTTGAGCTCACAAGAAATGGGCCAATTTGTGGTGCTGTAGCTGTAAAAGAAGAACAATGGTTGCTAATAAAGTGTGAGAATCCAACCCCTCGTATATTTTAGCACAGTTAGAGGTTTCCTCAGTTCATTTGCAGCACGAGTTACTCCACTCCACCCCATAATAAATGTCAGCTCTGCTGCAGGGATCATAGTTCAGTCTCATGATGTGGTAATGAGCCAGCATGGCACAAATAGGAAAATAGTGTAAATAAATATCCAAAGCATTCTAGTGGCACGACAGAAATGATGATCAGATCCATAATGTCCAGATTCAGAGGCACTCCTCGAAGAGCAAAGAGGTTTTGTTGCTTAAAGTGGCATAAAATAGGTAAATTACCTCGCTGGGCATCATGCTTGTCTGATTTAGGAGCTGCTTAACTCACTGCCTAAAAGACCAGTTCCATTTTTCCCCCTGTGATTCACCCAGAGTGCAGGAAGAGATAAAAAGCTTGTAGAGCTGTTAACACTATTTTATGTTGGAATTGATGCACAAGTCTGCCAAGTAGCACAGATGCCTAATACACTCAATTTGTAAAGGAGATTTTAATCTTCACAAGTACATATCTTTTCACTTTCAGTCCTTGGCTCTCCTGGGTGAGGAGGAGAAGTAATCAGCCAGGCTGAGGGCACTAAACCAACTTAAAGAAGCCTCCAGGCCCTGAGATGGGCACTAATGGATCCTGAAGTCTGACTGGGAAAGTACCTGCTGTTCAAGTGTAGAACTTGCATGTTTACTGCAGTAAATCACCCTTGGGTGTTAGGCAAAGAGCTGGACAAGGCTGTAAAACGTCAGGAGAAATGTGGGGCTTTGGGATGAAATGCAGCTTCCAAAAGGAGTCAGGGCTTGTCTCATGGCTAGGGAAGCTGGAGTGAGAAGGTGAGGAATGTTTTGTTCTTTGTATCATCCTCCACTGGCTTCTGTGCATGTGTGTATGCACAAATATATATATATATATATATTTACATGTATGCACAAGCTCATCCATGTTCTTATCTGTGTCACAGGCAAATCACAGATTTTTTATCTCTTGTAGTAGCTTCTCTTAGACCAACAGATTCTGTTCTACAAAAAAGAGAATAAACATATAACAACACCATGAAGGAGGGAGAAAACTGGTGGAGAGAGAAAAAATTGAGGGGAGTGCATTGTAAGTTCTGGGCTGAGATTTGAATGGCTTTTTGTTTTGAAGTATTGGTAAATTTAACTATAACCTGGTACAATTTTTTTTTTGGTCTTGGTCGTAAGAAAAATAGTTTACTTTGGGACATTGCTAAAATAACCTCACCTGTTCTCACAGACATGATGTGGGGGGGGCTGCTTTACACTTGGGAGTTGCTGTTACTTTGTGGGTGTTTAATTCTGGGGTTCAAACTCCTGAAGAGAATTGGTGCTTCTGGGAAAATGGCAATAAAATTTGGGAGGACTCTTTGCCAGTAAAAGAGTTGCTGCAGCTGTTGGTCAAAAATGTAAAACTCCAGTCAGGTTGAAGGACTGACTGGCATCAACCCAGTGGTAGTGTCATCATCACCATCACTGGCCAGCTCATCCAAAATCCAGGCAGGCCCATGGACTGACTGTCAGTCACTTCATCAGGATTTGCATTAAGCCCATGGTGGTTTATTATGACTAAAATAGCTAAATGATGAATCAGGCCTAAGGATCTTCCCTCCTCCTCTCAGGGCAAATAATGCCATTTGTGTAGCTGGTGAAAGAGTTGCTCGGATTATGCCCGATTTTAATGAATGTCATGTCATTAAACCAAAACCCCCTCCTGAGAACGCAGTGGAAGTTGCAGGAGGAATTCCTAGAAACACAAGTGGTGGATGTTTAATTCCATTATATTGGCCAAGCATCTCTAGAGTGGGTGTGTTCAGAATCAGAGCTCTCATCATTTCTTGACTGAGTTGTGGTCTGGAGCGTGTATTTAGATTGACATGACCTATCAACAGCATTAAAAGCTGTAATGAAGTGCTTGCTAAGCCAGGATACCTGTGCACGATGCCAGTGAACAGCAAAGGAGCTGCTGTTAAGGTGTTTCATATAAAGCTCCAGGGATAAAGCCTATTTAAACACCCACAGGTTAGGCAGTGCTTTGCATTCCGGTTTGCTGGTGCATGACAGGATCTTACTCGCTTCCCAAGTGCAAATAAATATAATCATCCCTCCCATCATCCTGGATTTTCTGCTCAGCTTCCCCAGCCCTCGGTTGTGGAACACGCTCAGACTCCAAGGACTCTCGTAACACACGTGAGAGGTGGCTCTTAGGGCTGCAGCATGAATTCATTTGTAATTTGCTGTTTAAGCTGCTGTGCCCGTGTTGCATCACCCCAGTTTTGTTGAAGGAACAAGTTGTTGTGGCTGCTGTTACATGCATAACTCCAGAAGGCTTTGTGGCAATAATATAGATAAGCTGACGCTCCTCGTAGGAAAAATGCAATGTTTGTAATAGCTGGGGAACATTCCTATTTGTATTTCCCATTTTCCTCGTACACAGAGGGTGGAATTGATTTCACACAGGACTCGGTGCTTTCGCTGCGCTATCTCTGCTCTTGCAGGGAGAAAAGGCATTTGAATGGAAGCAGATCCTGTTCTCTTACAGGGGATTTGTTATATTGGCTCCTATTTGAAATGAGAAGCGAGTGAAGAAATTCTTCCTAATGTCTGACCTGAACCTCTCCTGGTGCAGTTTGAGGCCATTTCTTCTGTCCCTGTCACTGGTTGCTTGGGAGAAGACCTTACCCAGCTCCCCACTCCTGTCAGGGAGTTGTAGAGACCAAGAAGGTCCCCTCTGAGTCTCCTTTTTTTCCAGGTTCTCAGCTACTTCTCATGAAACAAGACAAAGAACATGGACCATCTTCTGCACCTGGTGTCCACTGCCAGCCTGGCAGGAGAGAGGGGACGAACCCACCTGGGAGACACCTGGTGGGAAAGGGGATGAGCAGTGCAGGCTGACTTGCTCTGGGTGGTGAGAGTGTCCTAAGCTTCACAAAAAAATACAAATAAACCCTTTGGCAGCTGAAGTTCTTCAGGCACAATGTCGTTGGCAAGAGAAAAAAAAGCCAACATATATCTGAGTTGTGAAAGGTACAAAGTGTCCCAGAGATGATTAAAAATAACATAACAAAAACTTACCTGGAGGGGGCTTGTGAGCACATCAAGGGTCTTTATGCCAAATGATTTTATAATGGCTCAGGAAGAAATTATTTATTAGTTCATCAAACATAAAAGAATAGTTAATGATAGCATTCATTATCATCTTTGTTGTGGCATGTAATTAGCGAGCTTTGCTTCTGTCTCGGTGCAGTTGCTGAGCGTGACTGGTGGAGCAACATGTATGATTTATAATAATATTAAAAGCCACAGTTTCCTATCCAAATTAAGGAGTCCTAGCAGAGAGACACAGTGAATGCTTTTAGCCAAGATTGCAGAGTCTGGTCCTGAAACAGCAACTTGTGAACCAGCAGCTGTTGCCTTGGGAAGGCTTGTGCTCTTTGCTGAACTGTGAGGCTGTTTTAGGCTGTTGGAAGACCCATTTCTAACAATAATTACCATTACTGGAGGCTTTGGGTTATTCAAAAAATCCAACACATTTCTGTTGAACTTCCTTATCAGCAGGTAATCCTTTTAGTCTATGCTTTATTTCTGTAAATGAAGTGGACAGGGAAGCTGTGACTCCATCAAACATTAGATGTCCAAGCCCAAAGTTCTGGGCCTTATAAGGAAACCTCTGGTTGAGCAGGAAATTAAACCTGCCCTTTCCATTTGGGTTTTCATTATCTTCCCAAAATGTAATTATTCCTCTGTGTTGTTTCAAACACTTTGAGAGCTGATCACTAAAAATCCCTAAATCATCATGCACCCAGAATAATCTAAGAAAGCCTCTTACTTTATAGAGGTTCTTCACCTTCGGAGTCTACAGCGTGGAACTTATGCTGAATTAACATTTGATGTGGTTCTGGTTTTATAATTCCAATAACACAAATGCACTCAGTGTAATTGAACAGCATTTGTGCCTGGTTTTATTGGTTGGTGCATTTATTTATTTATTGCATACTTGAATTCTGCCAAACTGGCTATTTTGGCTTCTTTTAACAGAATCTAAAATACAGAATTTTGAATAGATGTTGCATACCTGGATCAATAATTTGGGGGTTTTACTCTTTTTAGATGCATTATGGTCAATTTTGAAAACACAGCAAAACAAACCACAGCCTCAAGTTGTGCCAGGGAGTTTCAGGTTGGATATCAGGAGAAATTTCTTCATTGAAAGGACGGTTGAACATTGGAAGGGGCTGCCCAGGGCAGTGGTGGAATTTCCATCCTTGGAAGTGCTCAAAAAACGAGGAATTGTGGCCCTTTGATATGGTTTAGTCGGTGTGAGGGTGTTGGGTCAGAGGTTGGACTTGATGATCTTGGGGGTCTTATCCAACCTTATCGATAATGACAGGGAAATGCTTAAGTGCTTTCCTGAGCCAGGCCTGAATATTAGACTTGGCAAACATTCTAAATTGCTTCAAATGTCTCAACATATTTAGGAGCATAAATAAATAATGTGGGTTATTAGGAAGCATGGCACATGCTAATGTGCTTACCGTCATTGGGGAAAACGGTGCAACGTAATTAAAATTCACAAAGAGTAGATACAATTAACATTATCTGCTTACAGCTCACTAATGATTAGGTTTCAGATCCCTACTCCTCACGGTACTTATCAAGGGTTTCACTTTTATTTTCTTTTCAAATAATAATTGAGATAAATATTTTAAAATGTAAGTAGGGCAATATTTACTTTTGGATTTAAAATTTAGGACTTGTGCTACTCAACAGTGTTTTCTGACAGCTCTTCCAACCAAAAAGAAAAGCCTTTAGGTGTTTTCTTTTCCAGAATCTTCACCTTTGCAGTGGGGTTTCATTGCTTATACAAGGATGTTCTCCTGGTCCAGTTCTGGGGCTCAATTAAACCAAACCAGCTCAGAAAGCTTGTGCTTGAAGAGAAATACCTTTCATTGTGAGGTGGACTCAGCAAAGTCTTTCCCTTCTCCAAAACCACTAAAGAAATTCAACTTTGGAGACTGAAAAAAGCTGAAGTAAAGGGCAGTTCTTAATGGGTGGAGCACCTTGTGCCACCTCCCTGAATTCTGCACCCAAGTCTCTCTTGGTCATGGCATTCGGACCTGTGAATCAATTAATTTAGTGCATTTTGGAAATAATTGAGTTTTCATTATTGGTTGTGTTTACTGCCAGTATAAAAAGAGCAGAAAAAAAAAAGAAAGATTAATAGCAAGGTAATTAATCTTATTTACTGGGAGTTTGGGGAACTCAAACTGAAGTGTTACATAAAGATTAATATGTATTTAGGTTATATATATTCTATAAAACCACCGGTGGTTTTGTTTTTTTTTTGAAAATACAACCCTTAGGTCCAATTTGTATTCAATGGAAAAATTGTCGCTGATTCCAGAGCACTTGGCGGAGAAATTCAGTGGATTTAGGAAGATATTAACTTTGTGTTAGAGATGGATGGGATTAAGAGGTCAAACTGGAAAGGAACAGAGCAGAATAGAGCTTGAGCCTGACAGGCCAATCAGTTGTTTTCATAGATTTTTAAGCAAGAAAGTGCCATTATAAACATCTTTTCTGACCTCCTGTGTAGTGCAAGCCAGGAAATTTAATCCTTGATCCCTGCATTAGAGGAAACTGCTCTGCTCTGTTTCATAAAATGCTTGTCTTGTTTGTTTTGGTGGGTAATACTTTCTCAGGGTGTAGAATATCAGCCAATTTTGGCTCAGTTTGCTGTGGATTTGTTTTAAACATTTTGATATATGTTGGATAAATAAAGGCTTCACAAAACAAACCTACCAAACCCATTGTAGTCACTGCACAAATCTGCTCCAGCACTGCACAATTCCTGTCTATTTTTTTTTCTCCCTTCAGGTTGCAAAGAGCTCTTTGCTTGCTCAGGACCCTTCTGGACCCCTCCTATGCCTGGCTTTACTGCAAATCTGAGATGAAAATCCTCACTCTATCAACAAGTGGGGCATCACCATAATTAGTGAAGGAATGACACAAGATGAATTTAAGACTCATTTGCCAAAAAAAAAAGATATTTTTTTGAAAACTCACCTCTATCTCAGGAAACTGGAGGGAAGAGATTGGAGCCCTGGCCAAAAGGTAAGTCAGAGGGTAAAATAAGCAGAACTGCTGGGGAAGGTGCTTTGTAGGGACTGTTTCATCCCACACTCGTTATAAACACTGAAGTTTGCTCCCCACATTGAGAAAATCTCTCTGTACATCCTGACACACCTTGAGTGACTGTATTTGTCTGCCCTCACTTGACTGAAACAAGAGAAGTGCTGTCTCAGAGGAGTTCAGGCAGTCAGGCTGTTCTGTGCAATCACACTCTGTGTATATTTGTGTGTAAAGAAGTCTGAATTTTCCACAAAAATTTAAATGGCAATTGTGCACAGTATAATCAGGTATCTGACTGTGATAAGGTGCAGGCAAATCAAAGACAGAGATTCACTCGATTAAAATTAATTGCCCTGCAAGCATTTTCTCCCTGAAAAGGATAATATAAGAGTTTGATGTTTTTCTGGTTGTTTCCATCAGTTTACCCCCATGCTTTGCATGTGGCAAGAGCACAGGATGCAGAATTCCCGCTGATGGCTCTGGAGGGCATCAGCTCTTGTCCCTCTGTAGATAATCCTGGTGCAGGACTGAGGTCTCAGACACGCACAGGGGTCAGTGATGGCTTTGTCTGTTGGTGAAAAGTTTATTTTAACAAATTCTCCATGTTTTCATGCTGTAATAGGATCCTTCAGATTATATCATAGACTCATGGGATGGTTTGTGTTGGAAGGACCTTAAAGATCCAGTACCACTCCCTGCCATGGGCAGGGTCTCCTTCCACCAGCCCAGGTTGCTCCAAGCTCCATCCAACCTGGCCTTGGACACTTCCAGGGATCCAGGGGCAGCCACCGCTCCTCTGGGTACCCTGTGCCATTCTCAGGGTGAAGATGCTCAGGATGCTTTAAAACTTTGGCAGTTTGGAAATACCATCCTCTCACGTGGCACCACTGAGACTCCTCAGTTGCTGGTGCTGAAACACCCCGGTTTGTGTAATCTGATCTGGGCTGCCCAAATGAATTAAACACTGTTCTCTGGCATCTTTGCAATCACTGCTTTATCTTAATTATAATAATAAGTAATTTACAAAAGGTATTGAAGTGGAAAAATAAACAAAGCAAAAAGAAAAATTCTCAGACAAATGCATTACCAGAAAGATATAATTATATTATTGATTGCATTATGAAACATTAACTATTTTGGATTTTTATATCAACTTTTCAGCCGAAGCAATGCACCTAACTCATTAAATTAGAAGTATCAAAAAAATAGACAATTATTGTTCTGATCCCATGAGGAAAGAATGAAAATGCTGGAAATTATGAGTTTGGAGATGATTAAATTTGGATAAAACTGGTTGGAAGATACTGTGAGACCTGAAGTGCCTGAGTTTGTGCTCCTGAGCACAGAGGGTCTGTCTGGGTGCTGGGGAGGAAGCCAGGACTTAGTGGCTCCAGGCTGAGCAGGGCATGGACAGCCAAGGTGTGTCCTGGTGCTTTGTGATGGGTGTCAACATCCCAGGCTGGGGTGATACACCAGAACTGCAGGTGCCTTTATGAGGAGACACCCACAGCTCTGGGGGTCCTTTCCCAAAGAAAGCTGTGGAGGCCCCAGCTGGTCAGGGGAGTTTTAGTCTGGCTGACACAGCGAGAGACTGAAGGAAGGAAGAGCTCTGGGTGATTTATTCCTGGCTTTTTTTTCTGGGGGAGTTAATAAAAACTCATTTTGGTTCATCTGCATCTGTTGAGTCTTGTCTGTGTGTCTTTGTGACTGGAATGATGCTTTGGTCATGTCCTGGCATTGCTGGCAGAGCTTAAAGCTTCTTATGTCCATGAATTAAATGAATCAATCTCTTCCAACACACTTTAAATTGATCTTTGATTGGACCACATGGCTCTTGGATGAGGTACCCTGGTATTAGTCAATTTGACTTGGAGAGATGATGATACAAATTAAAATGGAAAGATGATCTATATGGAGCAGCTGCGGTTCTGCAGAGGGATTTTTTTCTTCTGCTGTTTGTTTTATTAGTAGGCTGCTCTGTTTGGGAAGTCCTTGCTGTGAATACTAATGTCTGTGCCCAGGGCTGTGTCCAGAATTGCTAACTTGGGCATTTGTATTAACGATCTGTGGCCTGGATAATGACTTTAATCCTGCCTTCAAATTACTCAGAATCTATAGCACAAAATGCTTCTTTATCCTCTGCTTAGAAGAGCTGATATCTGTCTAACATGGTTACACAGAGCTGTCTGCTGCTTTGAAGGGTCTGACTTCTCTGCATCATCTGTCTTTGTAGTGGCTGGAATTTAATATGAAGGTCTTGAAAATGTGTGGTTGAGATGAAGGTCCCAAATTCCCAAGGGAACAGGTCGTATTCAGGCAACTGGACTGCAAAGGTGGTTTCTTGTGTGTAGCTGTAGGTGGAGAGTGATCAGGCAGAGTAAGTCTGTTCCTTGATTCCAGCAGGATTTGTGTGACCTTTGCACAGGTGACAGTGAAAAGAAAAAAACGGTGTGAAATGCTTTGCATGTTGTTTCTTGTTTTGATTAAACATAAGCCAAATGTCACTAATTTATCTGGGTATGGATAAGGTGAAACCTCTCAACTGTTCTTTCTGCATGTCTTACCCTCACACAGAAGTGATTTTTTTTATAATCCAATAATTACCTGTTATATTAACAAGCAAAAGCAACGCCTCTTCAATGTCAAGCATCTTCTGGTTTCAGTCTCTCTCTCACACATAATTTTATGACCAAACCTTGTTTCTAAATCCAGCAGATTTTAGCCCATAATTAAAATTTCATGGCTAAATTAGAACTAGCCATTTCCCCTTGTCCCCTGCCAAAGAAGATTTGTAATGAGACAACTGACAAGTCAGGACACTTAGAAATTCATATCTGAAAGCTCCATTGTGTCAGCTCCTTCTGAGCCATCGTAACTTGATTGCCTTGTCAGCTGCATCAATAAGAGAGGGCGAAGATCAATCTGTAATGAAGGGAGATGAGGTAATTTTTCTAAGTGTAGAGTTGTGATTCTTGCCCAGTTACTGGAAGCTGCAATTACAGTGGTCAGGCTGGATGTTGCTCTTCCCATGTTCATAGTTTGGAATAGCCAACAATAAATAAAATTAAACCCCTACAGCGACCTTGTTACGACCCACCCCAGAAGGGCAGAGTAACCCAGGTTGTTGTTAATAAATCCCTTGGGGTAGAATAGAGTGCAAAAACACTGAATGATCAGTGTTTGTAAATATATATGGGTAGGGTTCAGTGTAGAACAATTTGGTTGCAAAGGAACACAGGTGTGTAGCTGTTTGGGGTGTTACCATTTCTAGTAATGCAGAATATTAAAGCATAAAAATAACACTGAAGGAAACATATAAGGAGAGGAAGAGATTTTTCCCTTCAATATTATGTGTTGGGGAAGAAAGACTGAACACAAGGAGGTCAGACCTCTAAGGGAGCCCCCTGTTCAGTGGGGGAACGTGAAGCAAAGCTGTTCCTCCCCCCACCCCAAACCTGCTGCTTTTCCCACCTGAGGCACGACTTGTCTGTTCTGTGTCCCTGCAGTGTCTGGCAGACAAAGGTTGGATGTCTGCACAGGAGAGATGCTTGTGAAGGGATTACAGTCTCAGTATTAAAAAGGTTAAAAGACTGATAAGATTCACTGTTATCCTGCAGGAACTTTCCTCCCAGCACCTCTCACACAGGGTTTCATGCTCCATTTGCCTTCTGCAACCTTGTGTGGGGTTAAGTTCACATCGCAGCAGGGTCAGTTCATCTTATAGCATTACAAGCAAGATCATTTTTCCAGGTAATATCTGGAAGTTTGATGTCTGGGAGAAGTGCTGAGCTGGTGTAATGCAGCAAACCACCAACAAGTGCAGCAGGGTTATGTCTGTGGGAGCTGAAAGCTGAGTTTTGTTTCTATAAAAATTATTAAGACCTGTGGCTACAGCCTTTCCAGCAGCCGAGATGTATTAGAGGTTGTGATCTCTTCCTCTGATCCTTCTCTAAAATTAGTGGTCTAGAGGTGAGCAAGACGTTAATAATTGAAAATTAATAGTAATGCAGTGACAAAGGGCAAAAGTAAGTACATAGTCCTCACCTGTGTCCCTGCACACAGTGTCACCAGGTTTTGATCCTGCAGAACCCCCCCATTGCAAATTGTGTGCTTTCAGCTGTCTGTCATCTCAAGGTGGGGAAGGACAGCGATGACCAGTGGGACAGAAAGGAGATTGGAAGAGCTCTGGCCCTTCTGGAACAATTCAGTTCCTTTCCAGGAGAAGGCTGACAGCTCCAGGACTGTGGGCAGCCAACCTGAGGGCAGCTGGGAATTGATATTGAGCTGCTGATCTCACCTGGATCTGGGAGGGTATCCGTGTCAGCCTGGTGTGTATCAGCCAGTGCCAAGTGGATTAGAGATTGAGCCTCTTCAGCTGCACAGGGTCCTTCCAGGGCATGCGAGGTCCAAGTAAAGTGGACTGTTTTTCCTGTATTCTTTCTGCACTGTGACTCTAAAAATCACTTCCCTTCAAGCGTGTCTTTCTTTGGGGCTGGTGGGGGAAGAGCAGGTAAGACTTGCAGAACTTTTCATTTTCAGAATCATGGAATTGTTAGGGTTGGAAGGGACCTCTGGAGATCATCTAGTCCGCCCCCCTGCCAAGGCAGGGGCAGCTGGTTATGCAGGAACACATCCAGGAGGGCTTGGAATTGTCATTGAGGATGTAGTGGAGCCTTGCTGACTCCTCTAAAATCTTTTTTCTCCTAAGAGAAATTTTTCTGCTCTTGCAGATGACTGCAAGAATTTTAAATATTAAAAATAAAGCCTAAACCGAAATGCAAACTCAGAAAACTTCCTTTTTGACCTTACTGAAATGAGACCTCTTTGCTTGCTGTGACATTCAGAAGAAAACCCATACAAAATTCTGCTCTGGGAAGGAAGGAAAGGCAAAATTGTTACACCCCTGGCTCAGAGGGAGAACAAGAGGGTGATGGAGAGTCACGGCCTGATGAGCTTGACTTCTGCAGCTGGCTGAGCACAGAGTGCTGTGCTGTAATCACTGGAGAGCACCAAGAGTCCTGATTTTCCCCTCCCTGGGTAGAATTTTTAGCTGAATATGCCTTATTTATCCAGGATTTTGTGCTTAGGGCTGAGCATCTTCTGCTCAAACACTGACGGGAAAAGCCACTTCCCTTTTTCTCAAGAGAAGGGATAAACACGCACATTGGAATATTCAAATGAGCCTATAATTGATTTTCTTCATCCGATGAAATACTCCAGATTTCAGGAAAATCACAATTTATAAAATATTAGGGTTCACCTTTTATTTGAAGAGAATATTAAATACTGACAGTAAGTAAAGACAAGACCTTCACAGTCTATTAACTGAGGAGTAATTCTGCTGCCATAGCAATCGTGTGAGGAGTTACCACGTGGGAAATGGGCAAGATCTCTCTATTTTGGTTCACTTCAAAAAATATGAACAGTTTTTTTCTTTCCCAAGTGATTTTGCTGTCAACATGTTTATGACACAGCATGGCTGGATTCACAGCTGCCCCGAAGCAGTGTGGGGAGAGCGACTCTATTCCCTACAACTCAGTGATCTTACAGGGTATTATTACCCACAGATATTCTCTCACAGCTGCCATCTCGGCTCATATTTAACTCAGAAAGTATTATGTGATAATAATGTGACATCTTTAATCCAGAAAGATTTTTCAGTTATGTATTTTTGATTATTTTTCATTAGATAAGATGGTTATTACATTACTCCTTCATTTGTCAAAATTTTTACATCTCCTTAAAATTGTAGATTCAATACTGTCTTTAATAAAAACTGGGTTTAATTTTTTATACATTTCAAAAATCAAGAAGGAGAATAAGAATGAGTGAGGCTCGTCCTTGGTAATAACAAAGAAACTTTATTGTTTTTATTATTTCAATATTTCTAATGATTTAGAAATCTGTTCTTTTTCTGGGAGAGGCCAGATGGCCAAATAATGTGTAGCATGTAAATTAAGTCAGCAGTCTCATCTAAATACAGAAAAACAGCTACAGTCTCTGACAAGAATTCAACAAACATTTTCAGAAGACAGGAAAGAGAGTGTTGTCCCAAAAAATGTGCTCTGGATGTTACTTCAAATTGCATTAGTGGCTTTAAACAGAAGGAACGTGGAACCTTTATTTTCGTGGTGCAAAGGAATATTGCTGAGTTCCAAGGAGAAGACTGGATAAAAAGAGGTTCTTCTGGAGCAAGAGGACTCATCTCCTTTTATATCTTTCTTTCTAACCAGCAAATCACTGGAGGTTGTTCTTGATTTGCTCTTGCCAGAGATTGTCCCCCTTTATTAATATAATAATAGAGAGATTTAATTAGAGCCCATTCTTTATTTTACTTCCCATACCGTCAGCAACAAAAGGTGCAAGGAGAGCAGATCATAAACTGTGTCATCTGGAGGGGTCACTCCATCAGCTCTGCTCTGCAGGGCATGGAGCAAGGTGATGGGAAATGGGCAGCCCAGGAGGGAGGGGAAGGAGGAGGGAATCATAGACATTCTCCTCACTGGCTTGGATGTGCTCCCGTTTAAATCAGAGGCAGTTTTAATATAGTGAGACTAATTCTGACCTCTTTTGCAAACACTGTGAGGAGAGAAGGATCCTAATAATGGGGATATAAGTCTAAAGGAAGGATCTTAAGTGGCACTGAAGTTTGATGGGAATGTCTGAGGTGACAGTAATGCCTGATAAAGTTTTTTACCTCTAGGTCACACTCCAAATCCCGTCTAGGTCATTACTGACACAAAGTCATTATCATCTCATGAATGTCATCAAATGGCACTCAAAATGTTAAGTATCCTGTTCTGCAATTGATACCTGGGAAATCTTCTGTCAGTGTTCTGTGCGACCAGGGAATAGCTCGTTGTGTCGCTCCTCACCCGTAGCCTCTCATTTTATCACACCTAATAAAAGCCATCCCCTGCCAAGGAGACGTCTATAACCTGTAGCTCAGCACCCACCCTCAGTTTGACAGCTCTTACTCTCTAACACAGGCCAAACAATTTATTTGTTTGATCTCCAATATGGTTTTCTTCCTGTCATTGTCTTACATTATCTCCCCTTGCTCGCTCTCCTGTGGATATTATTTGCCTATTTACTACCAGGGGGCAAAAAAACTCCAATGCTGTGTTTCATCTCTTAGTTTCTCCTGTTGTTATTTGTAGAGGGGGTTGAAGAGAAACAGCATTTACTTTACAAATTTATTACATCCATCCAAAGTTTCAAGACATAACTAATAATGACAGTTAGTGCAGTTACAATAATGCTAAAACTTAAAAATCAGTATGGGAAAAACTTATTAATGAAACTCTTTACATTGTTTTATATAATTTACTTTCTTTGCATTTCTTGACATGTCAAGAGCTTCAGCCTTCACAAAGAAGGTGTTTCAGGGATGTTCATGGTGGGCATTTCTTTCTTCTCTCTTTTGGGATCACATGGGTTCATCTCTATCTATTAAAATTCACTCTAAGTCCTTATCCCCTTTGCTATTTGTGTTGTGTCTTAGTTACAGTTTGCAAATTTCACAACAGCTTCTCCAGCCTCATGGGATATGAAGGATGATGGTTTGTTCCCTGGTGCAACCTGAGCTTGTCAGACCTTGACCTTGTACAGCCTTCACAGAGCAGGGGCAGGTGAGACGTGTTTGCTGCCCAGTGCAGAGCTTTTAAATCACAACATCACTACAGGGAAAGGCTCTTCTGAAGCTGTAGCCCTGTGTGAAGGTGTCCTTCCTTTGGGCCAAGAGGTCCCTCTCCATTGCTGAGAAGAAATAGAGGACAGGCAGTTGGGAAGAGTAATAAGGAAGGAGCCAAAGAACTGTTGAAATGTCTTTTAAGATATGAACAAATTATAATTTCTTTAAAACAGGACCATTTAAGAGACACAACTGAGATGAAAACTAGTAAGAATTTTTTTCAGATAAAGTAGAAAGAACCTGTGAAGTTTTTTCTTTCTCTTTTTCTCCTTTTTTTTTTTTTTTTCTTTGTGACCCAGACATTCTAAAATACTTTGCAAATAGGATTATACTCTCAAGCCTTACTTTTCCAATTTCCTTCCCCTGTTTCTCCAAAGGTTTGTGCTGGTGTGAGTAGAACGATTGCTTTTATAGGCAGCTTTTTTCCCATCCCCAGTGCAAGCAAGGCTGGAAATGGAGAGCTATTAAAAGCCTTGCTCCCAATTCAGGTGGTGAATCCTGTGTCAGCTTTTGGAAAAGAAGGACATTCAAGGTAAGTGGGTGCTTGTCTTCTTATACTGAACAACCAGTTTTTGAAGTAGGGGGCAAAATCCCTGTGCAAAGTGGTGCTTGGGAAATCACTGCCGAGTTCAGTTGTGCATGGAAAATAAGGCTATCACTTGGATAATAGTGACAGTTCCCAGGGAAGTGCAGTGATGTTTGTGTAGGACCCACACGGACATGGAATAGTGGGCTCTCAGATGCTTTATCTCCATGGGTGTTTGCTGCAAGCCAGAAGGTGGGTACATGGGCAGGAACAACTCCTCTGGCTATGGAAAAACACACGGGAAGGAGACAAACAAATCTGGCTCCGTGCTCTGGAGCTATTGCAAATTAGTTTGAAGTCTTTGATAACTGATGGGTATTTTCCTTTCAGTATAGAAAAGTGATAAACCTGAAAAATTCTTTTGCCTAGCAGTGGCAAGGAATACACAGCAGGTAGAGGGGAGAGTGATACTTGTCTGAGCACATCCCCACCTCATTTTCCCTTTTGTAAAAGGAAGTTAAAACAACCCTTACGATTTCATGATATTTTTATTTCTGTAGTTATATTGCTTTCTGCTTCCAGATTGTCCAAAAATGATAAAAATTGGTTTGATAGTCCTGCAGATCGGGTGGCTTTATAGTCATTGTAATACCAGGAGGGAATCTGATGCCTCCATCCCCTCAGTTTCCCTCACAAGGAGCCACTCTCAGATCAGTTCTGCTAATGATGATGTGTAATTAGAAGTTATATTAGGTCAGAGGGGTTGTTCTTTCTCAATTGTGAAACTACTTTTTATTTTAATAGACCAACAGAGCCACCAGCTTGTCCAAAGCAGCTTCAAAGAGAAATAAATGAAATAAAATTACTTGGGAAAACCTTGTGGAAATCCACATCTCGTGGTGCAAAGATCCTCCAGTCTCTTGTAAATCTTTTCTATTTTATTCTTTTTTAAAAGCACAGATCATTTTGGTTTATTTTGTTTTTACTGGTACAGCTTATTCTGAAAGATTTTATATCTATAAAAGAGTGGAAGTAAGGACAGAAGCTGAAGCAGTTTCCAGGCAAAAGCAGGAGGATTTACTGTGAACTGTAATGAGAAATAGACTCCCAGTTCCATAAATTCTGGGTAAGTGCTGGTGTACCTCCCTCAATTGATGTTCCCTTCTCAAGTGCCACCTGACTTGGAGTTCATCCTCCGTGGAGACTGCATGGATTGCACTGGGTTATTTAATAATATGGGCAGGCTGGCAGAGGGGAGGGAAAAATCCCTGCAGGCAGAGAACTGCTCCCAATGTGGGCCTGAAATCCCAAAAATGAATGGCAAATCCTGCCCTTTTCTCCGATCCAGTCAGAGCTTCTTGTCAGATCCCAAGCAGTGCACATGCAGTGCTGTGGAAGGGATTGATGGGGAGAGCTGGATTTCAAGATGAGGCAGAAATGGAAGGTTCACTTAACCCAGGAATTGCCATTGCCTGTTGGGATCTCCAGGAAAATCAAGTGGCTTTGAAGAGGTTTGATTCTGTGCTGGTGATCAGAGCAGACGGGACAGTTTACCTGATAATAGTCTCCAGAATTATTTTTCTGGTCACATTATGGAGAAATATTTTCCCTGAAGGCACAAATTTCAAACTGTATACAAATAATATTGGGATGTGGTGCTGGGTCTCAGGAAAAAGGGATGAAGAAGGAGAGAAATTCAGTAATGTAGATAAATAGACGAAAATGAGATCTACATGAGAAGTTTTATTAAATTCGGAATTGGCTGCTGGACCAGAAAGGCAGAGCTAAGTAAAAGCATGAAGTTAACTAAGGGAAAAATGAGTTTGGAGCACGAACAGAACTCAAATTCATCTTTGCCAGAGAGGGGGGAAGCTTAGTGTGACCTTGAGAGCTGCTGTGAGTGCCACTCATGTGCGAGCTCTCCGGCAGCTCCAGAGTCCTGCACACGAGGCAGGTGTTGGTGTCACTCTGTGCGTGTAACTCTGGGCTGCCACAGCCCATGTGAGGTGGTTCAGGTTAAGGCTGTAACCCAGTCTGCTGAGAAACCAACTGAGTGACGTGGAAACCTGGGCCCCTGAGGCCAGGGGGGTTTAATATCTGAAGTAGCCCCATCTCCATGTGGTGCAGGACAACTGCACATGTCATTTAGGCTGTGGATTAGTGGGGAAAGGCATGGGTTTAGGTGTGCTTTTTACAGTGCCTACAAACAGAGGGATTCTTCCTGGACATCAGGAGGAATTTATTAAGGGAAAGGGTTGTCAAGTATTGGAATAGACTGCCCAGGGTGCTGGTGGAGTCCCCACCCCTGGAGGTGTCCAAGGAAGGACTGGCTGTGGCACTCAGTGCTCTGGGCTGGGGGACAAGGTGGGGATTGGGCACAGGTCTTTTCCAACCCCAGTGATTCTGTGAGGGGGCCTTGGTAATTGCTGATAAAACCAGCAGTGACAGTAGCAGGATTTCTGGGTCGATAGATCAGGTTTCTGCTGTGCCATGACTTCTGCTTGCTGTGTTGCTCATCATAAACCTCTTCTGCTTTTGGTGTAAAGCTGAAGGAATCATCCTCCCTCCACGGGCAAACCTGGCCACATCCCAGCCCAACGGTGGCCTGTGTCCCATGAGCAAGGGTGGCTGAATCCTCTGAGGGGTTGTTCCCCCAGCTCTGTCCACATAAACCAGCTGGGGAAGGAGACACTGCTGGTGTGTGCAGGATCCTAAAATAACGAGGGTGGAAGGGACCTCTGGAGGTCGCTTAGCACAGCCTGTGCTGTGTGCTCTCTACTGCTGGTGGTCAGGCTCTTCTCTTCACTGTTATGTGCCGAGAGGGACCAATAAAACACCAAGTGAAAGCAGAATAATACAGTGACACCTTAAGACAAATCCCAGATGTGTGACCCTCCCGTTCAGAAACACTTCCCACTAATGACATACTCAGTAGTGCCTTCCTGCAGGTATTTTCCATCATGCTGATCCTCTGTGGGCTCATTTTTCTCTTCCCATGACCTATTTTTTCCTTTCTGTCCAGTCACAGCCACTGTATCTCCTTTTTTAAACATCCTAGTCTGTCCAGACTCTCCTTTTTTCCCCCCTGCTAGTTAACTGTAATTATACAGCTTTTTAATGAGTTTTGATTCATTTAAACGTGCTTCATGTGACTAACAGCAAACCCCCTGCTGCTCTAATTTTATATGGTATATTTAATTGAGACCCCTTTTACAAGAACACAGTTTGCAAAGATGTGTGTGGCGAGCACAGTCCCTAACCATAAATTACGCTTCATTCCCACTCTTCTGCTTAGATTTTTATTTGCATTACATGATTTTTCCCCCCCAACTAAAATCCTGTCACGTACAGTTTAACCACTCCAGCAAATTAATTCTTGCTATATTTAATGCCACACACAGAAATGCCGTTATGGAGCTTCTAATTGTTCATTTCAACCATTCTAAAATTAGCTCCCTTTTATTAATTGGGGAGCCATTGCATTCTGGGGAAGAAGGAAAGCTCTCTTACAACCCACATTAACTGGACAGATGTTCTCAAATATGTTAAATATTACCTAGTGAGGGCTGATACAGCTCATCAATCATGTCACTGCAACAGTCAGTCTGTAATCTAATGTAGGATAAAGGGTGGGATGAGAGAGGCAGAGTGAGAAGGGCTGGACTGACATCACAGAAAACAGTTTTATGTTTAGGCTAAAGCATGAGAAAAATCAGACTTTAAAATAACTGGAGAAATGTCAATATCCATGACAGAGAATCACAGAATGGTTTGGATTGGAAAGGAGCTTAAAGCCCATCTCGTTCCACCCCCTGCCATGGGCAGGGGCACCTCCCACCAGCCCAGGTTGCTCCAAGCCCCATCCTTGGACACTCCCAGGGCTGGGGCAGCCACAGCTTCTCTGGGCACCCTGTGCCAGGGCCTGCCCACCCTCACAGGGAGGAATTCCTTCCCAATATGCCATCTAAATCCGCCCGCCTTCAGCTTAAAGCCATTCTCCCTTGTCCTTGAATGAAAACTTGTTACTCAGTGATACCAGGAGCAAGGAGGGGGACTTGGTTTGTGGTTTTTTTGTTGGTTTTGTATTTCATGCCCTACAACTCAAACACTTTACAGAGAGAATCAGGATTGTTTTCCAAGTGGGAAAAGGAAAGCTCAAGCAAAGGAAGGAGCTGTCCAGGCAAAACTCCTCCTGCAAACACTGAGTATGTGGGGAGAAGGCAGATTCAGACTTCAAGAGTTTGGGTTGCCCAAAATAACCTACCTCTTAGAAACAGTTCATTAACTGGATCATCTCTATCCCTCTCTTCAAACAGATCTTATCAACAACACATCTAATGGGATAAGAGTGTCTTGGGACATATATTTACATATGTAGAGATAAAAAGGCTTACATAACCCCAGGAGCAGAAAAGATGTATTTCTCAGACAATTGCCAATGTTCCCTTGCTAAACCCCTCATAATAATGTTTTTCTGCCGTGTCAGCAGCTACATGACAGTAAAGCAAATGGCACAGGTATCCTGACAGCCAATTTCAATGACCAGGAGGCAAGAAATGCCAAGTTTCCTTCTTTTTACAGCTTAGATGGATGATGTTTGAGCAAAGAACAAAATCTATGCATTATGCTTCTTAACTAACCCATCAAAAATAGCCTCAGGAAATATCCGGAGCTCTTTGTTTTATAGCAGGATGTTCAAGGCTATTCAATCTTTTTCATATTTGCAGCAATAAAATGGAGTTCTGAAGCTTTCCAAGACCAATCATGGCACGTGCTGGCAAAATCCCAAGGATTTACAATCAGGTACACAAAAAGAGGACTTGAGACATTAATTTTAGTCTTTGTTTGCTGGATGTCTTTGACTTGCTGAGTCAGCATTTCTATTCATTTAGCCCTCCCTAATTGAAACTTTTGCACAGGATTTGCATAAACCTCTGCACCTCATGGTTTGTGGCCAGCACGAGCTGGGACAGTAAAGCTGCAAGATGAAGCATTGAGATTTAGGACAGCCTTTGGGCTTCCAGGTGAACAATGACAAGGCAGAGGAAGGAAAGCAAATGTTGAGGCTTTCAAACCAGTAGGCAGGGGAAAAGCCAATGATTCCAAAGACATTAAGGAGGGAAAAACCAAAACCAACAAAGCCAAACAATTCTTGAAAAGTGAATACAGCAGAGATTTCCTTTGGTTCTGTTTTTTTTGTTTATTTTTTGTTTTTCTTTTTTAAGTCACTTTTTCACTTCCCAGCTGCTGTTAAGAGGTTAGACATGTCACTGGGAATAACAAGTGGGATCAAGAGGGCCAGTTTGGTGAGGACTCTGCCTCAGACAGATGAAGAACTCTAGGAAACATTGCAAAAAGTTATCCCTGAGAGCAATTAGCTCTAAGAGAAGTCATAGAATGGTTTGGGTTGAAAGGGACCTTAAAGATCCTCTCATTCCCACCCCACTGCCATGGGCAGGGACACCTTCCACTGGATCAGGCTGCTCACCCACCATTCAGGAAAGACCTGCTGCTGCCAAAATACAGCACTTTGGTGGTGTGGTGATGGAAGGACAGTGATGACTCAGTTATTGCCACGCCTGCAGCACTGAGATCTCACACTTTGGAAAGTTCTACACTCCTTGATGAATTAGTTCTGCACTGTTTAAGCAGTTTTGCACAGCTCAGGGTTTCCATAACCAGATGAATTTTACCAACCATGAGCATTTGTAGAAGTTTCTCAGAGCGGGAAAAATAATCATGTTTATGTCACAGAAATAATGGTGCTGAAATTGGTCACGTTGGATGTCCCTGCAAGCGAGCACAACTCCACCAACATTAACAAGATTTCCTTCTCCTGTTTCTTCATGTTTCTCCCTCAGCAACCAAGTCCTGAACTCTCCAGCCACTCAAGTCAAACTCCTCTGATACGGTAAAATCTCTATAGGCTTTGACTAAAAAAACTGAACAAGAAATTAATTAAATCACATCAAGGAAATCAAATTGCGGGTAGTACAAGAATATTTTTGTTAGAGGTATGATCAGCAAGGAAGGAGAAAAAACCCCAAAAAACCAACATAGTAGTCACAAAATCTGTTGAGGTTTATTTTTGCCATGAGCACTTTAATTTTCTATAAAAGTCACAAGCAGACAAGACTTTTGAGCCATTTCAATCTACTCTCACTCAGCAAGCACAGTCTCTGTTGGCATCTTTGTATTTTATTAGTGTGGCAAAAATTAGGTGAGAAGAATTGCAATAGAAAGAGGAACCTGAATTAACAAAAAACCTGTGCCTTCTGTGTTACAGAAATAAATATTCCCTGGCTCCAAACAGGCAGTCCCAAACCCCCAGCAGGATTTCGGTGTCAGCTCACAGAAGAGTAAATGTTTGCCCGGCTCCATCTTCAAACGCTCCCAGCATTTTGACCACTCACTTGAAACCCTCCAGTGTGCCTTTGGAGTATTCTGCTTTCATGGTGTGTTGAAACAAATTTTGGGCATCTTTGTGACTCTTTATGGACAGTTTTCCTGCAGTGCCATCCCAGATGGCACCGAAAAAGGATTCGGGGCCAGCTTGCAAATGACGTTGTGACGGGCTCTGTAGTTACAGCAACTGGGTAATAAGTGCCGAGTCCACGTAAGGTCCTCAGCAGGTCCTCTGTTTACAGTCAGAGATCACAGAGGGCAAAAATATCCTCCCAAAGCTCTGCTGCTGCCGTGGGACAAAAGGCCAACCCCCCCCGGAGATGTTCAGAGGAGAAGGAAGGGCATCGTGGCCGTGTCGTGGCGCTGGAACAGCAGGGAAGTTTTAGGTGTCCAAATGACTGGAGAAAGGTCAGAGAGGCCACAGAAATGTTGTACAGTGTTTTCATTCCGTGCTTTAAAGTGTGATTTGAGATGTCACATTTATTTTTTTTTATGTTGGAGTGAAGAGTTTTAACAAAAATGGGAATGTTTGGATCACGTTTGTAGGTAATTGAAGTGGTGTGACCAGAGAATTTCCTGTTACAGCTTCCAGAAGGGTTTTGCTTGCTTGCACTTAAACCAGTTTTTTTGTGCTTCTGACACCACTGTCTTCAAATGCACAGCAAGAATTTCAATCCAGCAGGATAAAATTGATAACTTTTATAATGACATAATTATTACTGTATTAAAGAAATGAATAGAATTACTGTATTTCTTTAAACCAACGTTATTTTTAGCCTTAACCCTACAGTGACGTATTGGATGACAGTATCCTTGATATTATTTTAAAACTCAATTTAAAATCCAATTCATTATGGGTGAACTACCATTCCTGACGGGTTACCTGCCATAGTTTCCTTATTCAGATCATACTCCAACTTCCAAATTAGTTGCTTGACCTTCTCTATACTTGAAATTGAAACCAGAATTTAAATTTCAGGAGTTGTTTAATGTGTTTTGCGGAGGTTTGCCCACTATGCATGTTGTTGTATATTCTCCATAGATATTAAATAGACCACTGGGATGATGAGAAATCCTGTGCACCCAACAAGAGGTGAGTTCTCCAGACCTGCTGTTACCTGCAGGGTAGTAGAGTTACTCATAACATAAGTCACTACTCAGTGTGAGTAACAGCCTGGCTCTCAGGTTGGAATTGATCTGCAATCAAGAAAATCCTGCTGATCTGGTTCACCTGGGGAAAAGGGGCTTGAGCATCACCAGAACCTTGGGAGGGAGCAACCCAGGAAGGCATAAAAAGGGCTCCTTGTAGCCTGGCCTTTATTATTTTGAAGTGCATAACTGTGTTAAGACTTAAGCTGTTTTTATTTTCAGTGAATGAGGGTTTGGTGTTTCCTTTCCAGCTCTTTCAGGGCTGTAGAGAAAAGGATCCAGCTACAGTGGAAATAAATCAAATAAGCAACACAGCTGCAAGGTATCTCCTCTCAGTGCTCTTCAGCTGAAACCCTGCACTAGGTAAGGTTATTTGTTTACTAATCATGTCCTAAAACATGCTTGCAAGCTTTTATTTTTAATTGAATTTGTTACAATGTTGCAAGGTAGCCAGTTTTCAAATAAGCTGCTTATTAAATCTGTTGAACATCTCCTCCTTGGGTGAAATGGTTGTGTAAGCAGGACGTGTTCAGCAGATGCTTTTAGGGAGTGCAGATGGAAATTTCTGTTGGAGTGTGATTTATCCATGGACTGGTGGATGCAGACTAAGAAAATGCTGGAAAATGCTCTCAGGTTCCTGGGAGCTTTCTCTAATTTCAGCTCAGGAAAGAGAACCTGAAGTTTTCCCTGGGGCCTCCCTCTGAGACTCTTCCTGTGTGGAAGCACCAAGGGGAGGCTGTAGGTGTTTCACCATCCCTGGGCAGGGCATGTTTGCAGGGAAGGCTGAAAAAACCCCAAGATAAAAAGAATCAACTCAAAAATCAGAATAATATTTGGGAAGGGGCTGTTTTTCACAGGCTCGGGGGGGAAATGAGCTGCATTCGAAACTGAAAAACTACTGTCCATATTTTATTAGCTGAAGTAATGAGGGTGCAGAAAGATTTAGATGTCACTGCCTAAAGGCCAAGGTGATTTATCTACTGGGTACCAATGCTTAGTGGAAGATACCTCTAGTAAGGATGTAAATCAAAGCAGAGCTAAGAGGGAAAAGCTGCATATCTCATATAATGAGATTGCTGAATGGGAGTTACAAATGTTTTAGCAGAAGTATGAAATTACTGGAATAAGTGAGACATGACGGAATGAGAAAAGTGATTGGGGATTTAAAACATCAGGAGTTTATAGAAAGGATGTGTCAAATGAAACAGGAGACATGGGGATGTTATTGGTGAGGGATTAGGGAGGGTTGAAGAGAAGTGTAAGTATTTAGGTGATATGGCAGAAACTCTGCAGTGGGGGTAAGAGCATGAAGGGAGAGAGGTGGGCTGGGTGTTTTGTGTCCGGGGTATGAATTTCATACCTGGCAAAGCTGCATGGAATCCAGGCTGCTTTTAATTGCAGGGGAACTGCAAACCAGTTTGGTTTGTCTGGGAATAAAGTCCATCACCGCTTTTGCGTCGCAGTTTGCTGTTGGTTCCCCCATGTCTGCATCAACCCTTCTGCCATTTGCTCTTCCTTGGCTCCTCTTTGCCTTTTCTGTGGCTCACAGGGCATTGGTCTCTCCTGCATCTTCTGAATTTCACTGCTTGTCCTGCCTATTCAAATATGTCACTCTCTGATAAAACAACTGCCATCAAATTAACACAAAAGTCAGCTGGTAACTCCCTGTCCCCAAACCTGCTGCTTCCAGACATAAAACAACTCTTTGCTTTTCTTCATTTCTGTTTTATCTTTGTTATAAACTGATTCCTATCAAATGATTGCCCAATCCATCTGTCTCCCCGGCTCTTTTATAATCTCAGAGAGATTTGACACCACTTTAACTCTGTGTCCCAGCCACTTCATTGTCTTGCTTTGAGAATTAATCTCTCAAAGCACTTTAACTTCTCCATTGTTTTATTGCTGTTCTTTCTTGCTTATTATTTTCTCTAACATGCATCAAATTCAGAAATAAAACCTGACAGTGGCCTTTCAAGGCCTATAAATATTGATGTTCTGTGTTTTCCTTTCCTTGGATGTTGATTTATGTGATGGCTCATATCAAAACTTCTGTGCTTCTGCCACCTAAAATATTTCTAGGGGTGATAATAGAGGGACTACTTGAAAAAATGGAGATGGCAACTCTGGAAAAGAGGTGAACAAATTTCTTCATGGAAAGGGTTGTCAAGACTTGGAAGAGGCTGCCCAGGGCAATGGTGAATCCCCATCCCTGGAGGGATTTAAAAGCCATGTGGCTGTGGCACTTGGGACATGGGTTAGTGGTGGGGAATGATTGGACTCCATGATCTCAAAGGTCTTTGTTGACATAACAATTCCACAATTCTATAAGTTTTGAGTTTCCTTCAGAATTTCTGCACCATCTCTGTTTGTTGGCTGAGCTGATTTGAACAATAAATATGAGAAATCACTTAAACTGCATTCTGGACTAAGAGAAAATATTGGAGCCTGGCATGGTACAGGCAGTTTGGTCCACGATGGCTCAGAAAGGGAGCAATTAAAAGCTTTCAGGATCATTTTCTACTCTTCCCTCAGTGCCACGGCTCTGTCAATATTATGGACCATCAAAAGGCACAGTTGGCAGAGATATCACTCAAAAGAAATGACACCTTTTTGTTCAGCTTGAGAAAGCATTCAATCAAAAAGAAAGAAGATTTTTAATGCCTTTTGGCAGATTAATCTATGTCTGTGTGCAGGTGCCTTCTTTGGTTGCTTTAACAGGTGTTTAAGGGAAAAATGGAGTTGTTTCTGTGGTAGATATGTAGGGAAGGATTCCCTGGACATAACAAAACCCCACAGACCACAAGTGGGGCAGAATGTTGAGCTTCACAGCAAGTCAATATGTTAGGTGGGGGCTGGAGTTCAGCTGGAATGGATCCATGCCCACAGCTTGGAAAACTGGGGCATAATCCCGAGAAATCTATTTTTAGTTGTCAGTCATGTGGTCTCTGTCCCACCTTGCAATGTTTTTGCAGATCCCATCACCTAAATGAACTCCCTAAATTATGTTGCCTGTATCCCACAGGTGTGTTGTGTTTATTTTTCATCTCTGTTAGACCAAAATGCTCAAATAATGTAATGTAGGATGGGTAATTAACTCTTCCCACTCTGGCCAGCAGGAATGGGGGTGATTTTTAGGGATCAGATGTGATTTTTTGCTTTTACCAGCTGTTTGATTCAGTTTATCAGATGGTTTTATTATAAAAACAAGTTAAGAAATGTTTTATAGATTTCCAGCTCTGGAAGAGCTGATGCTTCTTTGGGAAGTCCTGAAAAGTCACCCCAGTTTTCCATAAGTTTCCAGTGCCTCAGAACAAAGGTAGCTTGTGACTCCTGTTCCCAAGTGACAGATATTCTGTGGAAGCTCAAACCCCACTGTAAGAGACTTAAAGCTCTGTAGGAATTATTCCCTGTGTTTGTGTGCATTCCTAAAACTTGAAAATTAGCTCAAGTGTTGCCAGGGGGAAACTGGACTGAAACAAAGCAGATTAACAAGGCAGAGGAACAAATGGAGGTGGTTTTTGTTTGTTTTATTTGACCCAGAGTTGCTGTATTACCTGAAAGCTCCTTATGCACCCCAAGTAATGAAAGTGAGATTTAAAAAATGGGGATTAGAAACTGCTGGGGGTGGGATTAATATTCTAGTTCCTTAGTTTACTGATAGATTGGCTTTTCCCCATTAATCACTGTGCTTATAAAAGGAGCTTTCCCATTCTGCAGGAATGTTTCTTTTGATTGTCTGTTGATCAGTGGGAAAAAATCTGACACGACATCTCATGGAATTCCTTAGAGGACAATTGTCATTTATTAGCAAACATGAATGTTGGAAATTTATGATTTTATCCCTTTTTTTCCTGTCTGATCAATATGGCCCTTTGGAGATGCTCTCAGCATCTTCTTGGCAAGATCCAGTTCCAGTGCTCCCCAAAGGGGGGGAAACACAAACTTTGTGATCCACTGAAATCCCATTATGCCAAAATGTGGGGTTTAGGTCTGATTTAAGTGATCCTGCATGGAAATGAATGTCCCCCAAAGGGCTGAGTCTGCAATGTTTGAGGGATCAGACTCATCCCTTGCTGTGTTCCCTGGGCTCATTGGTACAGCAAAAAGAGAAGGTGGAATGCACAGCTCGAATTAAACCAACCACGAAGTTATGTTTCAATTTTTTTTAAATATAGTTTTAACACATGAAATAGAAATTCAAAACCCCCCCCAGGAAGACAAGGAGCTCTTTCTACTGCATGGTTTTCTTTGAAGTGATTTAGAGGACATGCTATGGATCAAGAGAGAAGTGTTTTGTTGATATAACAATTTTTTTTGATTGATGTTTGATACTTTCAAATTTAAAAGTTGCCATGTTTTTCCAATGTGCTGTTGCCTTTACATTCAGAAAAGAAAAAAAGTCCATGGATATAAAATAATTGATACAAAATTGAGCATCTCTAGTAGAAGCAGAAGGTACTTCAAACTGGAGAAGACAGTTCAGTTCTGGATCAAACTCCAGAACTTATTCTGCAGTAATTCCTGTTTCATTTAAGGTTTTTTAGGAAATGATGAAAGGATTCAGGCAAGCAGAGTGTTGATGTCGTTCCTGCAAGTGTTCCAGGCAAGGCTGGACAGGACTTGGAGCAATCTGGGCTGGTAGAAGGTGTCCCTGCCCATGGCAGATGACATGAGATGGTCTTCAAAGTCCCTGCCAACCCAAACCATTCCATAATTCCATGTGCTTGTTCTGTCTCTTTCAACCAGGGGTAGGTCTTAGTACTGAAATTTTTAAAATAAAAAGTGAAATGGCCTAAATTTTGAATGTGAGGCCTAATATCCTCTTGCCTGATATTAGTTCTGACAGGTTATTGCCTCAAAGCAATAAAAGAATATCGTCATTAACCCTGTTAATGGTTTCCACCACCTGCAAAGACATTGGAGTGCAGCAATAAACTATCCCTGGTCATGGAATTATCACCATGAGGCCCGTGCGTGTAGTTCTTCTGATTATTTATCAGTCTGATGGCTTTCACAGGCTCATAATCTCCTAATGAATGCAGGTTTATTGTATATATGTGAGGCTTCGCCGTTGGTATTTAAAGCCCGGAATAATGTCTGAAGTTGCAGACCCCAGAGAATGGGGTGCTCAGGCTCCATCACCTCCCTAAAGCAGCACTTCCTACAAAATTCCTTCATATAGAGCATTAAACTTGAACCAGGGGTCAAACACATGCAGTAAACCCCAGTTTTTATGGCCTCTTTGGCTTTTGAAACAACTTTCCCCCCCCATTTCTACTGTGTATTTGAATGTTTCCTGCTTTAAAAGATAACATTTTATTATAAACAATTCTCCTGGTAGTTTTTTACTTGCAGAATATTGAATCTGGAGGGATTATTCAGAGATACACATTTAAAAGTGAAAAAGGAAGCCCAGTCTCACCTCCTGCTCTCCTTGGGAACAATAACTGTCTGTACATTTTAGGTAGACCAGTGGGATGTAATGAACTTATTATTTTATAGTGATTTAGAATAGTAAATATATTTTTTAATGAGTTTGAATTTATATTTTTCAATTGTCACACCAAGTGCTAAAACTCCTTTAGAATATAAGTGGTTTTCATGTTTATTAAGTTAAATTAGTGGCTTAAAAATATTTCAGAATGGTTTGTGGTTGGAGCTGATCTACATCATGTGGAAGTTGGTCAGTGTCTACAGGGAACATCATGTGAAAATGGAAACTTAACTCTTTGGGGCACTTCTGTTAAAATATCTGGGCTGTGTGACTTCTGTACCAACGTCATCATACAAGAGTGTCTAATTCTCCTAGTCTGTGTAAAGAATTAGGCTTTGAAAATAACTCCTGACACTTCTTTTTCTTTGCTTCAGCATCTTTATAACTTAGTCCTTTACATGTTTTCAGTGGCCCGTTCAAAACAAATATTGCAGTTAAACCTGTGCGTGGATCTTTGAATGGAAAGAAATAACCTGTATGTGAAAAGCAATCAATACCCAAATTAATGGTAGAAATGGGCATAACAAACATGGCATCCTTAAAAACTAATTAGGGAAGTGTAAAACTCCAAAAAATAACATTGGAGTGCAAAACTGCTTCAGCTTTGGACCAGGGGAATGGCCTTGTCTGGCTTCTTGGCTTCCTTGTGCTCCAAACTTTCCTCTAGTTCTCTGTTCCCATTTAATCCTGGCACACAGTCATAGCAACAGAGTTCATTTCTTCCTCCATGAAAGCATCCAGATTTAAAAATAAAAATATGAAAAGCATGGAGTGAGTAGGTGGAACTCCTTTGTTGTGGAGCCAAATTGAGAGATGGACATTCTGTAATTTTCTGACACAGTGGGAGCACTGCATAGGGGGGGAAGAAAAGAGCTCTTGAAGCCACATTTCCCTTTATCAGTTCATGTGCCTTGAGTGCACTTTCTAGTTAAAACTTTTAAATTACTTTAATTACACAAACTAAAAAGGGCTGCTGCAGAAATGATTCCCACGCAAGTTAAAAGGTCATTAAAAGTTGTGGCTCTCCAGCTAATTTGTGAACAATACAGTGTGTGAGGTGTTCTGGCAGCAGTAATTATATCAATTATGCTGCAAGATCGACGTGCTGCCACGGCACTTCCCTGCTCTCTGCACAGGGCCTGGCACGGGCTGCTCTCCAAACTCCTCTGCAAGGTAAATACCAAGTGGTTGTTATCATGTTTAGCCTCACCTAAAGCCATCGGTGTGCGGGGCTGTGGCAAAGCTGGAATCACCTGAGATTCTCTGAGCTGAGCTTAAACATCACCAGAAAGGGGTTTGCTGTCTGTCCTGTAAGATTCCATCAGAAAATACCTCTGAGGCTGAGCTTTGGCCAAGCTCAGTCAGAGAGCCCCAGAATGGTTTGGGTTGGGAGGGACCTTCAAGCTCATCTTGTTCCACCCCCTGCCCTGGGCAGGGACACCTCCCACTAGCCCAGGTTGCTCCGAGCCCTGTCCAACCTGGCCCTAAACACGAACCTGTCTTCCTTTAGTTCAGGCTTGCATAGTCTGTGTCTTGCTGAATTTCTTTCACTGCAGATCAGATAGAAAATGTGAAATGGAAAATCCTCCCCTGGAGTAGAAACTCACTGGTGTAACATTGTGAAGTAAACAAAGTCACTGAGGAACAAACCTTCACTGAAATCTGATTTTATCCCCCAAAAGGGAGGCTTAGTGTTGACTCTAATTTAGCTAAAATGTCCCACTATGTTTTTTATGTTTATAAATATATTTGTGAGTATTCATCATAAATTATGGTCTGCTTGGGTTTGACACCCATCTCCTTTATGTACAGTTTTCTTAGTCCTTTTATTAGTGACAAAGTAACAAAATTCAGTCTCTAGTGTGTAACTTTTGCCTTACCTCAGGTTTGGTGGCTTTTTCTTTTATGTAATGTAAAAAATAAAAGATATTTTATATAATAAGATATCTATACATATCTTATTTTGATTTATATAAAGACATTTAATTTTTTATGTAAGATATTATATAGATAACTAGCTAGGCTGCAGAGCTCNGAAATGATTCCCACGCAAGTTAAAAGGTCATTAAAAGTTGTGGCTCTCCAGCTAATTTGTGAACAATACAGTGTGTGAGGTGTTCTGGCAGCAGTAATTATATCAATTATGCTGCAAGATCGACGTGCTGCCACGGCACTTCCCTGCTCTCTGCACAGGGCCTGGCACGGGCTGCTCTCCAAACTCCTCTGCAAGGTAAATACCAAGTGGTTGTTATCATGTTTAGCCTCACCTAAAGCCATCGGTGTGCGGGGCTGTGGCAAAGCTGGAATCACCCGAGATTCTCTGAGCTGAGCTTAAACATCACCAGAAAGGGGTTTGCTGTCTGTCCTGTAAGATTCCATCAGAAAATACCTCTGAGGCTGAGCTTTGGCCAAGCTCAGTCAGAGAGCCCCAGAATGGTTTGGGTTGGGAGGGACCTTCAAGCTCATCTTGTTCCACCCCCTGCCCTGGGCAGGGACACCTCCCACTAGCCCAGGTTGCTCCGAGCCCTGTCCAACCTGGCCCTAAACACGAACCTGTCTTCCTTTAGTTCAGGCTTGCATAGTCTGTGTCTTGCTGAATTTCTTTCACTGCAGATCAGATAGAAAATGTGAAATGGAAAATCCTCCCCTGGAGTAGAAACTCACTGGTGTAACATTGTGAAGTAAACAAAGTCACTGAGGAACAAACCTTCACTGAAATCTGATTTTATCCCCCAAAAGGGAGGCTTAGTGTTGACTCTAATTTAGCTAAAATGTCCCACTATGTTTTTTATGTTTATAAATATATTTGTGAGTATTCATCATAAATTATGGTCTGCTTGGGTTTGACACCCATCTCCTTTATGTACAGTTTTCTTAGTCCTTTTATTAGTGACAAAGTAACAAAATTCAGTCTCTAGTGTGTAACTTTTGCCTTACCTCAGGTTTGGTGGCTTTTTCTTTTATGTAATGTAAAAAATAANCCCCCCCCTCAAGGAATTCTGCTCTGTATATATTTTCTTGTGTTCTGACATCAAACTGCTTTTTTTAAACTTTGCAGGCCTGTTCCACCACCCCATTTTCATAGCCATATATCCCACAGCACTAAATTCCAGCTTGGTTGAACACTTAATGTGATGTTGGCAGCAGGAGATAGTTTTCCTTAAGCACTTGGGACAGTTCACACCAGCAAAACCCTTAAGTGTGACAGAAGAAATCAAGCCTGAAAAGCTGATTTTTTCCCATCTTGTAGATAATACTTTTACCTTGAGAACAAGCTGTGAAATATTAAATTCCAAGCATAAACACATGAGTTTTGTTTCCAGTCATACTTTGCTAAGCAATAGCTTTGGGGTTAATGCAGATGTTCCACGATGGGATGGTTTTTATGGGTGAATAGTTGGGGTATCTCAGGGCTGCTATTCCTTCCTCTGAGGCAGATTGAACTTCATCCATGTTTAATTCCAGCTGAAAGTGTCCCATTTCAGGCATCTGTGCAGCTCCTTGTGCATCCCAAAGGCAGGGCAGGAGCGGATCGTAAGGACTAATAAGGAAGATATTTAGCAATATTTAATGGTTAAACACTTTAACAATGCCTCTCTTTAAAGAAATGGAATTATTCCTGCCTGGGAAGTGCCCTCAGATCCTGCTGTCCCCCTTGGGATGGGCAGGAGGGTCCTGGTGGCTGCTGGCCCGTGGGAATGGCAGAATTGCTCCAGCACATCCCCATCAGCAAAGCTGAGGCTCCCCTGAGGCACCAGGAGAGGACTTGGGGAATAAACCCCACTCTTTGTTCTTCTCTGTTGGAATTCAGGGTTGTTTTCCCCCAGTCCCAATCTGTGGAAGTGTTTGGTGATGCTCTGAAGACACCAGAGATTATTTTCAGTTTGAAGATGTTATTTATTTCCTCAGATATTTAAGCAAACAGGCTCTGTTGCCAGATCTTACGTATTTATTTTTTAAAGATAATGTAGTCACCACATTTTATTATTCCTTTCTTTAGAGTAATAATACACAGCTTTGGAATAACTGAGGAGGGATACAAAAACAATTGCAAAAAAAGCACAATATAAATGTAAATCAAGCACATTTTTACTCTTCAAAGCAGTGTTAGGCTTTCATCAGCTGGCCCATTGTGGTAATCCTTCCCAAATTGTTTCATGTTCTTTCCTAAACCCATGGTTTCATTAAATTCACATTAAATTATGCTGGTGAGATACAATTACTGAAAAACAAAGCATCTCTGCCACCCAAACTCAATGCTCATAGACTTTTTACTGAAGGCACCAAGGTGTTAACAGGCCACAGTTCCAGAAAGTTCTGAAAAAAGAACTTTCCACCTTCCACAATAAGCAATGAGTCCAAAGAATCCTAAATATTTAATGAGGGGTCAGGAAAAGCAAAGGTTAAAACAATAATAAATCCAGTTCTGTATCATTTATTTATTATTTCAACAAGTTCAGTAGAAAAGGGTTCTGAAAACACTTTGTTTTAATGAGTTATTTTATTCTTTTTTGAATAGAAAAGAAACAAAAATCAGCTTCAGAGAGCAGTAAAAGTGAAAATAATTTAGTTTTCTGTCAGAAAAATCTGGCTGGTCAGATCCTTCAGTGAAATCCTCTACTAAAAAAGGCTGTAAAAATAAACTTCTCTACCATACTTTCAGGAGAAAGAGGAGGCATGAAAGGAGTGGGGAAAAAAATCTGTTTCATATCCAACTTTTTAATATATTTCTCATTCTGAAGACCCTTTCAGGTGAATATTTCTGCTTTCTTAAGTTGGCTGACCCCTCTTTTGTGCCTGTGGATTTTAATTAAAGCTGACTGGGGAAAGGACCGTTATTGAAAAGAGAAGCAGCTGGTGAGGGTTTCCTGGAAACAAAACTCCTGCCTTTGTTCATGATGCCCTTTTCTCTCGCTGCTCCCTGAGCAAGACTGAGTGAAATAGGAAGGGCTTGGATGTGGATTGACCCAGGAGCTGTGTTTTTAAGAAATATTATAGTTAATGTAAGTACTAGAGATGTTGAAACATGGCAGGAGTTCTCTTTCCTGGTGTATCTGCATAGTCACTGCTCTTAAAATTTAACCATTACTACTGCTAAAACCCCCAATAAGAGATTAATAATGAGTCATTAATAAGAGTCATTAAGAGATATGTAAGTTTGCATTTAAAGATCTTTTCTATGTAATGTGGTTCACCCCTTCAGCTGTGCACAGGCTAATTTATGTTCCCTCAATTCTGTCTTCTGGCTGTACATGAAATAAAAGAACTAAATAAAAAAAATGGCAAATAAAAATATGGCTGGTAAAGGTAACAGGAGTGGTAAGAAATGCATATTCTGGCTGAAGTTTGGCATTATTCCAAAGGTACAATTGGGAGCTTAAAAATGACATGAAAATTGAGCTGAAATTTGAAGCACTTGCAAGGCTGGTGGTGTTTGAGACATCAGCAGTTTTTGGAGAAAGGGAAATTGAGTTACAGGTGGGAGTTTTTGAGATATAATAAGCAAGGGAAGAGGGAGATTATTGAGGACTTAAGCAAGAAAATTGCAAACTGTACAATCTGTGGGAAGTGTTGTTTGTGTTCGCCCTGGGGAGGATGGATTGGGTTGGGGTTGGGGGGAGCACATGGCTGTGGACAGGGCAAGGATTTGTGGAGCACCTGTGGGAAGCAGGAATTGCAGGGATTCATCTGTAACAGGCTGAACAAATTCCTTGCATGTACTTACACCTTAAAGATACTCTTATTTTAATTTTTATGTACTGCTTTGACTGGCTTGTATGTTTTCAGTCTTTTTTTTTTAACCCAAATATTGGATCAAACATAAGAGTAATACTTTCAGACACTGAACTACAGTATCTTCAGTGTTTTGTGAGGAGTTAAGTTGGAAGGGGGGCTTGATAATATTTGAGCAAGTGCTAAATTAGCTTTTGAGTACTGAAAAGGTGTGATGGTGACAATCAAGATGGATCAAGTTCTCCAGATAGTGCAGGAAAAGCTTCAAGGCACGAGAAGTGTTTGGGGCAAACATGAGGAAAATGTGGAAGAAAGAAAAATGCTGTTGTTCAGTGAACAAATGATTTATTTTGCTCTTTTGTGAGTGAGCACAGTGGATTTGGGAGCTGCCCTGACAGCGGCTCATCCTTTGATGTGTGCTCAGGTGGCAGGGCCACACAGCAGCCCGCAAGCAGGACTGGAGGTGGGGAATAACAGACCCCAAAAAGCCCCCAAGGCACGGGAACACTCCTGGCTCCAGGCTGTGCCCTTTGTCACCTTGTGCTGGGAAAGCAGGAATGAGCCCCATTGGACATCAGTCAGGACCAAGCATTTAATCCAGCCAGGATTCATCCTGGGCGTGGGAACCTCAGCAGTTGCTGGGAGCACGGATGGTGCCCTCCAGCCCTACATGGACACCAGGGAGAATGAGGCCAATCCTAGACAAGTCCAAAGTCACATCCTCTGCTGGAATAGCTCAGCTCTTCAGCACTAATTATGGAGGGGGGAAAAGGCTGGAAGTTCTACTCTTGGGATGTAGATTACACAGGGACCAGGACAGAAATTCCATGGGTGGATTGGTGAGTTTTTTAGCGGAGCTTTGGATTATTTTTTCCCAGTATTTATACTCATCTTGTAGGTCTAGGAGTCAAGACACAGTTGTTATCTTTCAACCCTCCTTACAAGTTCTGCCAATGTCAAAAGCCAGAGAATCACCTTTTTTAAAGTGAAGCTTTATATAATTTTGGGTGAACCACCTCTGCCAGGGCTTGGCTGCTGATTTCTCAGTAAGAGAAGCAAAGTGTTACTGCCTCTGTGTGGCACTGAATTTCTCCTCTGGTTTTACAGAGAAAACCATTGTAAGCAGTGAGAATTGCACAGCAAGGGGAAGGAAACCTGCAATAAATATGGGCTGTGACACCACTCAAAAATGATTATTGGTATTGCACCTGCAAACTGATCCAAGCAGTGGTAAAATTAATGAAGTCCCTTTGTATTGACAGCCTGCAGGTTTTTTCCTACTGGGTCCCAGCCTCCAAACTCTGAAAATATCAGGCAAATCCAGGACTTTGGGACTTCCATGTATCCAGCTCTAGAGTAAAACTGGGTATATTAAATAGCAAATTTCTAATTGCTTGCTGAGAAATGTGTGGGCAGTCCTAGTCTGGCAATGCTGCTTTGCACTTAAATCCTACTATTGGGACATAAAATATGTGGCTTTAAATCTAACAATATGGGATAGAAACAGTGTCTGGTTTTGTCAATTGTCTGTGCAAGTCCTCCACTGCTCACAGATTAATTGGAGGTTCAGTCCCTAGTAAGTAAATAGTTTTCCCAGACACAAATAGCTCTATGCCTCCAGCTGGGAATTTCTTCAGACTAAAAAATTGTTTTCCTGTGCCACATGTTAAATTGCAAATCAAAGGCACTGACTCATCATTAGATTTAAAGGCCTATCTCCCTTTCCTGGTGCTTCTTTCCATACTTTGCACATGGACAGGGCTTGGAGCAACTTGGTCTGTGGAAGGGAGTCCCTCCCCATGGCAGGGGTTGGGATGAGATGAGCTTTAAGGTTCCTCCCAACCCAAACAATTCCATGATTCTAGGACTCAAACCTCAGCCAGGTGTGAGACTATGAAAAATCATTCAGCCCAAGTGTAATCAAGGATGAAGTCTGGCAGATGTAGCCCTTCTGGATCCAAATTCCAGGCAACATTTCCCTCCTGAGTGCAATCTGCAGTAAAATATAATGATGTGTCATTTTTGCCCTCTCTAGACGAGCAGGGATATTAAAATATACAGTGGGTTAACACACTGAGCCGAGTTTTGTGCTTCCCTAAATCCGTGTCCGTCCTGCTGATTCACTTTCCAGCTGCAATAATGGCTGAGAAGAGGAAAAACTTTCAATATGCAAAGGAAATACCAGTAAAGTGTTGTGGAACAGCAATAAAGGTCACTTGTTCTCGAGAGACCATTAGAAAACGTAAATAATGTTACCTTTAGTCAACCCCTGAGAGGTGATGAGTGTTAACAAGTGAAATTAGACTCTGTTTCACAGTGCAATGTTGGTTCATGAAGTACAACCAAGGGAACACAACCTCACAATTATGCTGTGAGCTGTGCATAGCAAATGAGAAGATCAAATTTATTAGTCATTTATTAGAAAATAGAATTTCTTTACTTTTTCATTAACAGAACTAGCTTCTTGTTTTGACTGTCTCCCCTCTCTTCTAAATACTTGGCTGACTTTCTTTTACAAAGAAAGGATGTTTTCTTGCCTTTAGTTGTTAAATTCTATTAAATAATTAATGAAATTCTATTAAAAGGTAGTTTACTTCAGCTTACAACTTCTGGGCTGCTATACAATGTGGATCCATCATTCTCTGCCATCCAGTCTCCCTGAACTAGGTGGGGATATAAAGAAACATCACACCCTCTGTGCATCCTGAATTAATGACTTTTCAAATTTTAAAGTGGAATTTTTAAAACGTTTTAAAAGTTGAGATAGCCGTGCTTACTTGTAATAATAATATAAAGATGACAATAAAATATGAATAAAAGTAATGTTTGATTTTCAGTCACCTTGAAATTAAAGATATTGGCTGCTACAGATGCAAAGAGACTTGCAGGAAGAAATAATTGCTGTTCGTGTCAATCTGTATCGTTGAATTAATGGGAATTATATAATGAAACTCTAAAGACAGCTCTTGGGAAGCATTTTCTAGAAATAAATGAATGCTTTCCTGCTAAGTCTGGGGTTGGATTTTTGTTTTTATGAAAATCACATTTTTTAGGTTAGTGCAGAAATACATAACTAGAAGAAGGTAACCTCACCATTTCCAGGAAAATACCTGGAAAGAGTTTTGTCCCAATTCAATATTCCCACCTACAAGGGGTCAACTGCAATTTTTTCATTACAAGATTGTTCTTATAGTTAAGGAAGGAATACAGGCAGATAACAAGGAACATTATCTGAAAGGTCAGGAATAAATTAAATAAGAGTTTGAAGCTGTCAGGATTGGAGATTGTGTGGAGGAGACAGGGGTGGGAAAAATGCCTGTGTTGATGTCAGGGCAATATTCAGTGCTGGTTGTTGTGATTTATGTGTTAATGGGGATTTTTATGGCTTTTATAGTTAGGAAATTAACTTCTCAGCAAGTCCACTTAGCAAAATAAACACCCCTCTTACCTTTGTTTTAGCATATTTGACATGCCCATTCCCTCTTTCCTTGAAAAAAATTTTAGTCACTATAATTGTCTAAATAAGATGCAACACTTGACAAAACACAACAGAGAAATGGATGAGTAGCTTTCTGAATGGTTTAACATGGGAAGTAAAAGTATTTTTGATTCCTACTAGAAAAATTGAAGGGGCAAAAAACCAATTCACTTTATAAAAGGCTAAACAAACAACAAATGAAAACAACAAAAAACCGCAACCAAAATAGCCCCAAAGAAATGACAGTAAACCAAATAAAATCAAAACAAAATGTTTAAATAAATAATCAGTTGGAGTTCCCATCTTGCACCAAACCTTTTCAAAGAGACCCACAGTCATTTCCAACATCTGAGGCTTTCTGGGAAGACAACTAAGGAGAAAAATGGGTTTGGCCCCAGGGCAGAAAAGATTAAGGATGCCTGAAACAAATGGCTTAGGAGAATGATACTTTTCTTTTTGCTAGGATTCAACATAAAATTTTCTCTGGTAAAGGGATGTCTTGGCTGCAGCAGTCAATCAGCTGAATCACTGAATTATTTCTGAAGGTGCTCAGGCTTTACCCACCTGCAAACTGTCAGTCAGGAGGCATTAAAATATATGTACTTCATGTTACCAACCCCAGTCTGATAATGTAAAGTAAAACTAAATCTCACTGTCTCATCGCCAGCTTATCATTTAGTTTTCCATTCATCTTCCTCACTTGGTTTTTTAAACTTTTATGCTTCTTTTTTCCCCTTTTTTGACAATTAAATATCAGTTAATAATTTGGTGTTACTTAATGGAGAAGTACTAGAGATGATACTTTCTAATATCCAGGAAACAGAAATCAAGAATCCCGGGTAATGGAGCAAAGCTTGGTTTATTCTGATTTTGTACATTTTTTTAATTAATATTAATTATGCTATAATGATCTGGAAGATGAATGAAATTTCAGTTTTTACTGTCTGGGTAAGGTGAAGGTGGTCTTGTTAAAACTGGAGTGTGTGGTCCACTCTCACACAAGGAAAGGGGGCGTGGTGTGTGAGCTGGTGCTGCTCACGTTGACATGTCCATGTGACAAAAATAACTGGATGAAAATAACTGTACGAAATCAACTTTATTGGCCCAGTGACAACCAAACAGCAGCAAATTAACACAGTCCAGCCTCGTGGTGGCTTCTCTGTTCCAGATCCAGCACGAACTCAACTCATGGATATCCACATGCTCTTCAGTAATTATGAAAATAGATGTGATGGAGAGGATGAATTTAGGAAGCAATTGCTGGCTGGGAGGGTGGGCAGGCCCTGGCACAGGGTGCCCAGAGAGGCTGTGGCTGCCCCAGCCCTGGGAGTGTCCAAGGCCAGGTTGGAGCCACCTGGATTAGTGGGAGGTGTCCCTGCCCATGGAATGGGATGATCCTTAAGCTCCTTTCCAACCCAAACCATTCTGTGATTCTCTGAGTTACGGAACCACATGGGGAAGGTGGGGAAGCCACTGTTGCTGCCTTTGAGAGGATGGATAAGGTTTCCTCTGCAAAGGAACTGCTGCAGCCGGAGCTGGGAAAATCTATTTGCTACATTTTGAATCAATGACGTTTTATGTAAGAGGTGTGTCTGGAAATGTGTATACACATGTGATTATGTGAAGGCAAACTAAATTACAGCCTCACAAACTGTTAGAGTGGAAGGAGCAAATAGCTGTGTATGTCTTCAGAAAGGACTTGCTGTAATAAAATAGGAATAGGAAAATCAATATGCAATATGCAGGTTTTATGGGCACTGTTGTTCAATTGGTTTAGAGAGTTTAGAATGATCTAGATAAGTGACTGGAGTGTCTATTTTTGTGATTTGAGCAAAGCCATTTGCTGGGTTTTCTACACACAGATTTCTTTGTAACTTAAATATTCGCAATGTGCTTGAGTATCAACCTGTGCCTCACCAGGATGGCAGCGTGGGCATCCTGTGCTGTTTGCAGAGGTGCTTTGAAGCTTCCAGCTGTGACCTCCAGCAGAACGCTCTGCAAGATGAATTTGGCTTCTTTGAGATGCCAAATAACTTGCTTAGTCCAGGTCTTGTACTAATTTTTGTGCACAGCCACTCCAATCACATGATTTTTGTTTCTTTTTGGAGCACTCTTCTGTGTCTGTTACCTCTGCCATCGGGAAGGTTGGCGAAGGGGCAAAGAGCATGTGAAGGATGATTACAAAAGAGCATTTACACTCTTTAATGTATTACAAGAAGAAACTTTAATAACAGTGTAGATACCAGAGGCTGAGATGGGATGTAATGTGTGTATCCATAGTTGAAATATCATTTCTACTTAAAGTGCAGCACTTACACCCAGAGTGCTCCCTAATCCATTTTAAATTGAATATAATACTTCAGTGATAATGCCATCTTTTTTCATCAGTCTGTTGTCTTTTTTAAACACAGTCATTGATCCTATAAAAGCCCTGCATTTCTGCCTGAGCTTGTTCCCAGACGTGGGGCTGGATTTGCTCTGCGTGGATATTTGCTGCCAGTGTGGTTTAGGTTTAGTTGCAGGGTTGATACATTACATAAAAATTGCATTTTGGGGTTTACTGGGTGGCACAGAAAGGGATTCAGCCTCGTGAGCCTCACACAAGGTAACACATCTAAGATGTTAGTCTTTGTTTAATGTTAACTTTACTTACAAAAAAATGGATATTCATAGAACATCCATGCAGTCATTAATCAGGCAATACAGGCTTGGATATATTGCCCAGTGTTGGGAGCACTTTGCCTTTCTCTGGTTGCCCAGAATTTGTTATGGGGCTCGGTGAAATCACATTTGAATGAGGAAAGTTTTAGATCCTTTGGAAGGTGTGGGTTTTGATTCTTGTCTAAGTTGTCATCTGAAAGGGTGTAAAGCCACGTGGTCAGAAGTACTCATTACTCAGCAGAGGGTCTCAGATCAACGTGGTCTGAGTTACGCTTTATTCCCGAGCTGCTCTCAAACGTTTCAAGTGGATTCAGTGTGAAATTTGTTAGACCCTTTCTGTTCTTACTGTTGGAGAAAATGCACAGAAAGGCAAACACGTCAATGATGCAGCAGCCAGTGCTGAAGGCAGAAGACACTGCCTGGTGGTGCAGCCACACCTGCAGCTTCAGGGGGCCAGAGCTGCTCGCTCAGGGCCTTGTCCAACTCAAAATACCTCAGGTAAATACCTGAAATCTCTCCTCTGCCACCCACTGTGTTTTGACAGCTGTGCCCATGAGCTCCTCTGGGAAGCACCTTCTCTCAGGGCACTCCAGGGCTCTGGGAGGGTGTGGGACGGTGAGAGGGACTTTAGGAGGATCTCACAGGGCTTTCACACATGAGCACTGCAGTCACCTGCCCCTGCTTCTTGTGTCCTCTAAAAACCCTCAATAAATCCCAGAATGTGCTGAATTGGAAGGGACCCACAAGGGTCATGGAGTCCAACCCTCAGCCCTGCACAGGACCAGCCCCAAGAGTCAATGGTTTAGGAGCATCACGTGGAGGTTGGATGGGAGAGGGATGGTTTAACACACCTGTATTAGCTCCATCCCTCTGGAATCACCAAATATCCTCAGCTGCAAGGGACCCACAAAGACCATCAAAGTCCAACTCCTGGCCCTGCACGTGACAGCCCCAAGAATCCCACCATGAGCCTGACAGCATGTCCAAATGCATATTTTAGCAAGTCAGAGGTACATAGCAGCAATGACTTTTATTTATTATAAAAAAAAGAGTAGCTGTTCTTAGCACAGTCTCCTCCGCCTAGATATTGTTTTATTTCCACCAGATTTGCTCACAGCATGGGTGCTGTCTGTGGAGCCAACCTCATCCTTGTTCTTCTGGCAGGAACAAGGAAAAGTCCAGATTCCAAATCCAAATTGTTGTTAAGTAGCCAAAACAGTGAGGCCGAGGGGTGACACAGCCCTGTGGGGGTGAAGGGCTTGGGGCTGAAGCACTGCAGCATTTGTCATGTCTGCGAAGAGAAAAGCTGGGCTTCTCCATCAATTTTGGCCTGGATATTGCAGGATTGTTTGGGTTTGATTGATATTGACTCCAGCACCCCAAGGCTTTGATGAGGAGCAAGAGAGAAAGCTGGAGCGGTGACAAGAGCTGCTTCCTTTCAAAGGACCATAAATCCAGAGCTCATCCAGCCCGTTCATCACTCCAGTCCTGACAGTGTCTTGTGCTGCTGCTTCAGAGTTTTCTATTGTGAGACTCTGTGGTAAGACAGAGATAGGTGGGGGTGCAGTTTGAGCTAGAACCTCACCATCCCCGCTGAGAGATGGTGCAGGAGCAGAATCCTTCTCTTCGTCCTTCATGTCATCCTTTAGGGGGTTAGGGAGTGGATTTGGGGGATGTCTCTCTACCTGCCTGCCTTTGTGGGTGCCAGGTGAACAATATGCACTCCCCTTCCTTCTCCTCATTCCCTCCTGGCTTGTCCATGGACCAAACCACCATTAAATGGGTGATTGCCATGGGGACCTGCTAAAGGGTGGCCACGTTTATCTTGCAGACCTCGAGCATGTCCAACATCCCTGCCCTGCTGAGATGCAGCAAAGCCAGCAGACACAGCACCTGGCACAGCCCAGTGTGGCACAAAGAGACAAAGACCCTGCCCAGTGTCCCTAAAAGGTGCCCAGCAGGGCCCCAACCAGCATCAGGCTCCTGTTGTGGCTGGCACTGCACAGACACCAAATGACAAATATCTCCTGCTCTGGAGGGGCCAAAGCCAAAACAGAGCAGGTAAGAAACAAGAATGGGAAGGGGAAAAGAGGTGAAATGTTTTGATGAACTCCAACCAGGTGTTTGGCAAAGCAAAATACAAAACTTAAGGTTTCAAGCTGTGGCTCAGAGACTGTGTTGTTTTCCCTGCTGATAACACAACCCAATACTTAGGAAAATCAAGTACTTTATTGAAAATTAAACAATGCTTTTTTTGCCTTTGTTGCCAAGATATGAAATGGAGGAAATACATGAAAACATACCAAAAAAATGCTTGATGGACTTTCAATTGGTATTGTCTTCATGTTTTTTTGGTAGACTCAGCAGAAGACACCCAGAGGGACTATGACTCTTTTAGGGATAAATGTGGTGCTACCCCAAACTGACGCATATTGGAATGCAATTAATTTCTCACAGAAATTTACATTATTTGTGGCCAATTGGAAATAGGACATGTATATCTGGTTTTTATTCTAAAATACCTTTACTGAGGTACCTGCATCCCTGTGGATGTCATATTTTCTTTTATTGAAATCAATGTCTTGGCTCTGTACATGGATGTTCCTTCTCCCTGTGAAGGATGGCAGGCTGCAATGATTCCTTAACAGGCTTTTGCAGCAGCAATTGCCTTATGCCGACTGTTCCTTCAAAAATTCAATATAATTTTGTTTTTTCTTAAAAAGGCTTGAGAACACAATTTTTTATCTATTTGTTATTGTTTAACCTTGAGATGGGAACTGCAAGTACTTTGATAAGTGGTTTTGAAAGTTTGTCCAGCTTCAAAATGGCTTTTGTAAGTCTCTGTTTGTTGTTTTGAGGCCCTGGCATAGATTGGGCAGAGCAGCTGTGGCTGCCCCATCCCTGGGAGTGTCCAAGGCCAGGTTGGACAGGGCTTGGAACAACCTGGGCTGGTGGGAGGTGTCCCTGCCCATGGCAGGGGGTGGCACTGGGGGGGCTTTAAGGTCCCTTCTAACCCAAACCATTCCATGATTCTCTGATTGTTCATAAGCTGCCCTTCTCTGAGTCAGGCCATACCCCAGGGTTTCTTACATGAAAAGCGTATTAAAGGGAACTGTTTCTCTTCTCTCTCTCAGTTTGGGAACAAAGTCATTGTCTTAACCTTGTGATAGATCAGGTCTCAACCTTCTTACATCAGTAGCACGTGCCCTGTACTTTAATACATGTTGTCCTTCACCCTCGGCACAATTGGCTGGATTGATACACAGCCATTCCTAAAAATAACATCCAGGAGTTGTTTGGGGTTTTTATTAACATTTCTGGCTTTCAACAGCTCTGAAATTAATTAGCCTTTTCTCTTTTTTTCTTTATTTGCTTTACTATTGTGGATTTGCTGGGTGAAATCGCAGAGCTGTGGTCAAGTTGCCAGCTCTGCTTTGCCCTCGAAGCAGGTACTTCTCCATGACAACAGCTGCTCCTTGTTTTCTCTAGTTTTAAGTTAAACAAGTATTCCTTGAAACCATCTTAACCTTGTGTTAATCAGCACTGTTTTCATGGAATTAAAGCAGGAGTTCACATGGGCAGCAAAGTGTCTCCATCTAATTACAACCTGGCAGATGCAGTAGGTCTGGTTCTATCCCTTTTTTCTCCCGTGTGCTGTGGCAGGAGCACTGGAAGGTAATCTGCAAGCGTGATGTGACTTCCCCCAGCCCCTCCTTGCAACAGCATTCTAATAAACTGCATTCAGAGAGCGATTTTTCATTTTGAACTAAAAAATAAAATGACATCTCAGCAGCAGCATCAGCTCTGGTGACCTCCACGTTGCCCGTCATGGGCCATCAGTCCCCAAGCACCTGTCACAGCTTGGGATTTTGTTAAAAAAATGTCACAGTGTCAACACATTTACCATTTGAAACTTTTCTGTTAGTGTCTTCTCTTGTTTTATATCCCCATCAGTCAACCCTAAAGCGTTAAAGTTCCAGCAAACGCTCTGGAAGTGGAGCAGTGATGTTTGGTAACAGAATGCTCATTTCCTTTAAGTACTTCCATCCAGCCCTGGAGAAGTAATCACTTTACAGAAGCTAATAAAGAATGGATTAAGCTGCAGCTTTGAAGAACTCATCTCAAAAGGACCCTGAAACCACTGTCTAAAAGCAATATTATCAGTATTAGAAGCTGAAAAATTACACCAACAGATCTAGGTCAGTGCATTATAGGGAGAAACAATAGAACTGATGTCACAAATATTGCCAAAAGTCTGCCTCTAGTAGTCGAGGGGGATTTAAGTCATCAACTTTGTTTCCTTCTGAAGGGTTTGTGGCATGTAAATTTGCATCCTCGTGTTGGAGATTTGGCTCCCAAGGAATAGTTCTACTTTGGTGGTTGGTTTTCAAGGCCAACCACTGGAAGAGAGGTTTTCATGTGTTTTTATTAATGTGTATTGACTTGAGAATAAATACCTGTATATGTAGTCAGGTTGTTCCAGGGGAGGTTTAGATTGGGTATTACCAAAGACTTCTTCATGGAAAGGATGTCAAGGATTGGAAGAGGCTGCCCAGGGCAGTGGTGGGGTCACTGTTCCTGGAGGGGTTTAACAGCTGTGTGGATGAGGAGCTTTGGGACATGGGTTAGTGGTGGCCTTTGTGGGATGTGATGATCTTCAAGGTCTTTTCCAACCTTCCTGACTCTGTGAATGTTGCATAAAGTTTCAGTTTCCTCTGGAAAGGTTCCTTTTGGTTTCATGCTTGTGTTTTTGTGTTGTGTTGGGAGCCACAGCAGCACACCCTGGCTCTGGTGGTGACACACTTGGATGTCCCCCTGCACAATTAGTCACAATATATGAAACAAATGGTGACTTCCCAGCAGGAGATGCTGATAAAACCCTCCGTGGAGAGGCAGCAGAATCAGCAAGATGAGGTAGATATGGGCAGGTTGGTCCAACCACATCCATGTCCTTCTCAAAGCAGCTGAAAAAACAGCTACTGTATTTCTTCAAAGCTGTTTCTTTTGCATCTGCTTTGAAAGGGAAGAATTCTGGGAGCTGTTCTGTGCTGTGAACACGTTCTTTTCACTGAGACTGGATGTATATTAGAGATGTAAAAGCTGTAACCCGTTGCAGTGGTGTGGACAACAACACACTCCAAAATCTGTTTGAAGATTTGAAGACATAAAATTATGGTTTTGATTTCTGGAAGGTTTTATCTACTCACTCTGAAGCCTTCTGTGCTTCAGAGGAATATTATATACATTATAGCACTGAGGCATGTGAAGTACCTAAACACAAAGGGATGGTAGTGCAGACAAAATTTAAATCCTGAGCTTAGTATTTTGCTGTTATGTAAAACTAAGATTTTACATTGTTTTAGCACCCTCATGGAAAGCACAATTTTAATAATAAGATAATGGAGAAAAACAAAGATGACTGCAGTGTCTGTGACAAAATTATAAAAACATTCTTTTCTTTTGTGAATGCTGATGAATACCAGCAACTACCTATGTAGCAGCTGTGTAATTTGATTTTGTGTACTATTGCAAAAGATAATTAAGCATCTGAGAGGAGAAACAAAAAGGAAAAAGTGCCAGAATAAAATGAGTTGTATAGCTACAGGAAAGCTATTTTAAAAAAATCAATTATTCTCTGAAACATGAGAAGCTTCATTTCAGAAATTGCAACAAAAGGAACTGCTGGTAACCACCCCACTATATATCCATTTCTCAGAACAGTACAAGCACTTGCAGAGAGAAGCCAAGTCATTCATTATAGATGCCCCCAGGACATATATTTTCTCCAAGTGAACTTCTCATTCCTCTTTTACCAAGGAAAAAAAACCCTGAAATGAAGAGAAATACTTAGCAAGAAAACTATAGTGGCTTTTAAAGTTGATACAGAGAATAATATTTATTGGCAATGCAGCGATTTTTGTGTGTCAGGTCAGATTATTCATGAAGTATTTAGAAGTTTTCACATCCTTGGGTTTAGATAAAAACTCTTTGTCTGTAAGGGTAACTGGATTGTAATACATCTTCTTCTTTCAATGCTGCACCTTCAGAACCCTTAGCAGGGCACTCAGGTGAGCAGCGTTAAAAGACCAGAGAGGAAGAAGTTCTATCAGGTTTGAGCCACCGCTGTGACTCTCGCTGCTGCAAAATGACAGCGTTTTATGCTAAAGTCTGCATATAATTCAGGGAAAAGCAGCCAATACATACAGTATTTCCACAATGAAATGCATTTCCCACAAGGGAAATTACAGTTTTGCAAAATTGGCAAGTTAGATACAGAAAAGAGCCCTCTCAAAATTGATTTTTTTCCTCCCATTACTTTTTGATAACAAGACAATAAATTACTGTGTTCTACTAATTTATAATTTGGCTTCTGAAGATTTCACTTTTGTCAAGGATTAGCAGAGCTGATGTACAACACCCGGCAAGGTAAAGAGCCTTTGCTTTTAACTGTTTTCAAAGGGATTTGATGTGTGACGTCTCTGCAGAGCTTTACCCTGCAATGGTTGTCTTAGTGAGTTGGAAATGTGCCCCTTTGCAGGAGAGATTAACTCTGGACCTCTGCTTGACAGATTAGCTCAATATACAAGAGAACTTTGATCAGTTTATGCACAATGCAGAGGCTCTAATGAGTTCATTTTTAAGCACTTCTTCAATATGAGCAAGAAAATAATCTGGGTTTCTGCAGTGCTCTTCTCTATGTTTTCCTCATGTAAAATGCTGCCCCTCACTGAGTTTTATTTTCTTCCAGAAGATCAGTTAATTGGGAACTGATCCAACAAGCCTTTCAGTGTCGTTCTCCCTCCTGGAGACCTCAGGACACATCAATATTCCCTGAGAGCAGGGAGAGGCCGTTCATCTACTCATCTGCACCATGAGTAGGGCACCAAACCCGTGGCTTTTTCCTGTGGATTCCTCATGAAAAGCAATTGTGGAGGAAACAATACCGTGCTTTTGATCTTTGGGGTAGTTCAGCAGCTTGGCAAACACCATGTTGTTCCTTGCTTTTTTTTTTTTTTTTCCTCTGTCTTGTGGTTTGTGGAAAAGGGATTGGTGCATGAAGGATAGAAAGGAACGGAGAAGGTGGTCAGAGTAGTCCTTGTTAGGGGAGTTTGATGAGAGGAGAGCACAGTTTGATGGGTGTGAGGGAGGAAATGAGTCTGCTGACATCGTGAACCATCACCAGAACCTGTGTCTGCTCTTCAGCTTCTCTGACCTGGGGCCTGTGAGATTTCTGGCCAGGGCGGAACTCTGGGCTGCATGAGCAGGAATCATCTGACATTGATGGAGGCTCAACTAAAACCAAACAAACCCATCTCCCTCTTCCTGGGGAAGAAGCACTGGAGTATCACAGAATGGTTTGGGTTGGAAGGGACCTCAAAGCCCATCCAGTCCCACCCCTGCCATGAGTAGGGACACCTTCCACTGGACCAGATTTTTCCAAGCCCCGTCCAACCTGGCCTTTGCTTCATGTAAGGCTGCTTTGGGTTTTTTTTGAGCTGACACTGTGAAATCAGTGTGGCTGGGAGTGAGTGATTTATGAGGGGGAAAATCCCTGCCCACAGCACAGAGAAGCAGATGCTGCAGGAAGATGAAGGAGGTTGTGCTGTGCCCTTTGTGCATGGGCTCCCCATTAAACTGGAAGACAAAAAGAAAGGTCTGGTGTGTGTACACCATAAAAAAAGGCTCTTAGAAGTATTTCTTATTTGTTTTCTTCTCACCACTCCTCTGAAAAATTCCTTTTTTTCCTATGAAAAGGTCTGGTGGAGTTTGATATTTTGTTCTGATGGAATAATCCTCATGTCATAGATAAATTCATAATGGTGTTCTGGGAAAGCACGGGAGAATTCCAGTTGTAGTGTCCAGCAGTGTATAATTATAAAATACACTTTATTATACAGTGGGTCACATAAGCCTTGAAGGGACTAAAACAGGTTCAGCTTTCACTGAATATTTATTTTTTTTTCAAATATTTAATTGAGCAACAGCCTGATAGCTGAAATATTTGTAATTAAATACACTGAATTTGCATATGCACAGCAAGAATAGTGTAATGAAGGTGATGTCTTAGCAGATATTGATGTTCTGGGGATGTTAGTTGAAAAGTAGATTTTCCTGGGTAAATGGGAGTGTGGGGCTTTCCCCAGTAGCTATTTCTGTGGTGTTACTTCCATGACCACGGTGAGTAAAGCCCTGCTCATTCCTCACCCCATTCAGAGACCAGTTCTGTGACTATAAAAGCCAATAATTAACATTTACACCATCAAAAGTAACCATTAGCTGAAGGTTTTTGAGTAATTTGCAACCAAAGAGGGTATTTTACTATGTCTTTGCATATCACAGAATCAGAGAAGGGACCTTAAAGATAAAATGTGTTAAAGAGATTCAAACAAAGGGGTATTTTATCAACAGGACCAGAGTAATTTTGGGCAGCGTTAAGCATTCCTTCATGTGGGTTCATGCACATGAAATAGTGATTTTTTTTTTATTTTTATTCTTAAATGTAATATCTCGAGACCTGAGATGTATTTTAAAGGAAAGAATGAACTTTTTCCTCAAAAAGAAAAGAATCAGATCTTGAAATCTCTCGAAATGTTAATGCTCTGCTGCTGTAGATTAATATTTGTGTTTAGGTTTCCCATCATTTCCCACATGTCAGTTGTTGTGTCCCGAGAAACTGAAAGGAATGAGGTGACAGGATGTCTTGACAAGTCTAGAAGGGAAAGATGGTGGGATGAGACCAAAAATAAGTGCAGATATAACTGCTCTTTTCTGTGTTGCTGCAGGATGAAATCTTGAGTCTAATGTGTTTGTTTTTGCCTGGAAAACTTAATTGTGGCTCCTGCTGGGCCGGGCACTCTCGGAACGGGGGAAGGAAGAGATGATCTTGCTCAACAAGCAAATAAAAGAGGGTCTTGTAGATAGAACTGAAATTCGAAGCCCTAGCAGAGCTTCTTTTTCCCCTTAGTATTTTTCCCTAAAGTTGGAAGTGTTTGACGAGTTACTCATACTAATTATTTTAATTACAATTCTGCTTAAAACATCTGCCTTCCTAAGCAGAAATAGCTTGGAAATACATCAATATAGAACCCAAAATTAAAGATACAAATGCAGTCACAGCAGAATTTTCATGAAATCACAGAATGGTTTGGGTCAGAAGGGACCTTAAAGTTCATGTCATCCCACCCCCTGCCATGGGCAGGGACACCTCCCACCAGCCCAGGGTGCTCCAACCTGGCCTTGGACATTCCCAGGGATCCAGGGGCAGCCACAGCTTCTCTGGGCACCCTGTGCCAGGGCCTGCCCACCCTCCCAGCCAGGAATTCATTCCCGATATCCAATCTATCTTATTTTTTACATGAGTTTGTCTGAGAATCACCTTGTATATACCTCATCAATACCCTGAGTTGTTTATGCTTTGCTATATAAACTAATATTTCAACACAGAGATGTGATATTGTGTCAGGATTCAAAGCTCCCTGGATCTCCTGAACCCATAACCCACAGCAAAGGCCAAATCAAATGACCTTTGATGTGCCAGCAGGAAACAAAAAGAAAGTCAAGACAAGTAGAAGTGAAATAAAGATAAAACTTTAAAGATCACTTTAAGTGCAGTGTGAGCTGACTGTACTTTGGGTTCAACAGCTACAAAAAACCCACGGTCATGATAAGTAATGCCATGGATGTGTATCCTCAGCAGAAATTGGGGATTATTGTTCATTCCAAGTGTCTAATTGGAAATATTTGGCAGCTGCCACTTGTGGCTCTTACTTATTCACACCTTCTCTTAGTGCAATTGTACATTACTTAAACAGGTTTTTTTCTTACTACTTTTTTTATCCCAATCAATAGATCAGGAATGTTGAGGTCACCTTAAGTTATGTCTTACAATTCTGTCAAGTATATAATTGAACATTTTGTTAAAAAATTGACATTTAAAAAAGTAGCAACATTCATTTGACTGCAGAAGCAGATGCAACATGAATTTCTTTAGTTCTCAAGACTCCTATCAATGCCTAATTCGCTTCCTCACGACGTGGGAAGATAAAGAGAAGCACTTTATTCTCAAGGTTACAACCATCCAAATTCATTCCAGGTTTCTGACTTGAAACAGGTTCAGGGATTGATCACAACTCGTTAGAACAAGATATAATTCCCCATTCANAAGGAAAGAATGAACTTTTTCCTCAAAAAGAAAAGAATCAGATCTTGAAATCTCTCGAAATGTTAATGCTCTGCTGCTGTAGATTAATATTTGTGTTTAGGTTTCCCATCATTTCCCACATGTCAGTTGTTGTGTCCCGAGAAACTGAAAGGAATGAGGTGACAGGATGTCTTGACAAGTCTAGAAGGGAAAGATGGTGGGATGAGACCAAAAATAAGTGCAGATATAACTGCTCTTTTCTGTGTTGTTGCAGGATGAAATCTTGAGTCTAATGTGTTTGGTTTTGCCTGGAAAACTTAATTGTGGCTCCTGCTGGGCCGGGCACTCTCGGAACGGGGGAAGGAAGAGATGATCTTGCTCAACAAGCAAATAAAAGAGGGTCTTGTAGATAGAACTGAAATTCGAAGCCCTAGCAGAGCTTCTTTTTCCCCTTAGTATTTTTCCCTAAAGTTGGAAGTGTTTGACGAGTTACTCATACTAATTATTTTAATTACAATTCTGCTTAAAACATCTGCCTTCCTAAGCAGAAATAGCTTGGAAATACATCAATATAGAACCCAAAATTAAAGATACAAATGCAGTCACAGCAGAATTTTCATGAAATCACAGAATGGTTTGGGTCAGAAGGGACCTTAAAGTTCATGTCATCCCACCCCCTGCCATGGGCAGGGACACCTCCCACCAGCCCAGGGTGCTCCAACCTGGCCTTGGACATTCCCNAAAAAAAAAAAGGAAATTTTTATTTAAAAATTTGCATGATATTATGTTAGAATCACAACGATTTTCCAATACTGTGGCAGATTTTTGCTGCCTGGGACTGGGTGAGTTCCTNCAGGGACACCTCCCACCAGCCCAGGGTGCTCCAACCTGGCCTTGGACATTCCCAGGGATCCAGGGGCAGCCACAGCTTCTCTGGGCACCCTGTGCCAGGGCCTGCCCACCCTCCCAGCCAGGAATTCATTCCCGATATCCAATCTATCTTATTTTTTACATGAGTTTGTCTGAGAATCACCTTGTATATACCTCATCAATACCCTGAGTTGTTTATGCTTTGCTATATAAACTAATATTTCAACACAGAGATGTGATATTGTGTCAGGATTCAAAGCTCCCTGGATCTCCTGAACCCATAACCCACAGCAAAGGCCAAATCAAATGACCTTTGATGTGCCAGCAGGAAACAAAAAGAAAGTCAAGACAAGTAGAAGTGAAATAAAGATAAAACTTTAAAGATCACTTTAAGTGCAGTGTGAGCTGACTGTACTTTGGGTTCAACAGCTACAAAAAACCCACGGTCATGATAAGTAATGCCATGGATGTGTATCCTCAGCAGAAATTGGGGATTATTGTTCATTCCAAGTGTCTAATTGGAAATATTTGGCAGCTGCCACTTGTGGCTCTTACTTATTCACACCTTCTCTTAGTGCAATTGTACATTACTTAAACAGGTTTTTTTCTTACTACTTTTTTTATCCCAATCAATAGATCAGGAATGTTGAGGTCACCTTAAGTTATGTCTTACAATTCTGTCAAGTATATAATTGAACATTTTGTTAAAAAATTGACATTTAAAAAAGTAGCAACATTCATTTGACTGCAGAAGCAGATGCAACATGAATTTCTTTAGTTCTCAAGACTCCTATCAATGCCTAATTCGCTTCCTCACGACGTGGGAAGATAAAGAGAAGCACTTTATTCTCAAGGTTACAACCATCCAAATTCATTCCAGGTTTCTGACTTGAAACAGGTTCAGGGATTGATCACAACTCGTTAGAACAAGATATAATTCCCCATTCATCCTTTGCCTCTGATTTATAAATGGGTTTTATAGCACCATCTGATCTGCACATGCTGCTCTTGCACTTCACGGGAATTTAATACATTTATTTTGACGGCAACTTTTTGCTTAATAATAATATGTCAGTCTTAACATCCTGGCTGGCATAAATAATTCCTTCAAACAGCATGTTGCTCACACATTAAAGTGTTCTTCAAATTAGCCTTTAGTAATTGTCTCTAGAAATTAATTTCACTCCAGATTGAAAGCTCATCCTTATCATGTATGTGTTTTATATCTGAATTGTCTGTTAGATGGTGAAGTCCCTTCTGGGGCTCTTGACCTCAGCTTTTGGGCTTTGCAAATTCCGATCACCTTTGAGTCATCTGTATGTGACATTTCTAAAATCAAATAATTGACTTTCCTTTCAGCTGTTATTTAAGTCAATCAATCAGTGGGTGCTGCAAAGGTGCCCACTTTTATTTAGGTAGGACAGAGAATTTTAGGCTCTTTAGGAAATACCATTTACTGCTCCTTATCCTGCATTTTGACTTGATACAGAACAATAAGCACACAGAACTTTATAGCTGTGCACCTTTGGAAGGAAACTTTGAGAAAAGTATTTCCTAATGCAGCTTTTCTAATATTAAGAGCAATTAAGTTAGAATCTTTAATTCCAATATTTAATTACACAGTTTTTGTAATCTAAATCAGATCTCATTAATCTCGTGCTTTGTGTTTGTATTACATGACCACCTGAAGAGGTTGAGGCAAGTCCACCCCCCCTATGACTGCAGAAAGGATAGAAGAAAGTCTAGAAGGAGCTGGTGGGAGTGAATTCTTCTCAATATGATGAGCTTTGGTGTAGTTGCTGGTCAGGAATTCAGGCATTGGCAGCATCTCCCCCTGCAGCCCCAGGTGTGGGGTCAGCACTGCCTTGGACACGGGAGGGACTCTCCCCAGGGCTTCTTCTGGTTGCATTTTCTCTCACAAACACCTGTGTCCTTTGATTTCTTAATTTATGTAGTAAATTACCCTGGCAATTAATGGGGAAGTGCTTTGAAAGCATTGCCAGGTATTTTGGAGCAAGGAAAGGCTGACTTTGGGGGGCTGTGTGTGAAGTGATAACAGGGAGGGCCAGCAGTGCCACAACCCAAGCTCAGCAGGCCAATGTTCAGCGGTGTGAAATGGGCACTTTCCATGTTGCTGAACTAGATATTCTTATAATATATATATATTTTATTGTGTTCCTTTAGGGGAAAAAAAAAAAGGAAATTTTTATTTAAAAATTTGCATGATATTATGTTAGAATCACAACGATTTTCCAATACTGTGGCAGATTTTTGCTGCCTGGGACTGGGTGAGTTCCTTCTGTAGCAACATCAAGACCAGGTTTTGTCATGACCCCTTATTCTTCCTCAGGAAAAAAGGTCAGTTCATCTGTTTTTTCCCAAATCTCTCTCAGAAAAGCTGAAGAAGCCTTTGTTTTGCTTATGTTTGTGCACTGCTGTTCTCCAAACTGAAGGTGTGGGTAGGTCAGCCACACTAACTTGGCATTTTTATAATTCCGTGATTTTTAAGATGTCTCTGCAGCTGTTGTTCTGTCCAGCTTTTCCTCACAGTCATGAAAAGGATCAAGTTTTAAAAGAAAGAAAGATTCCAGTGAATTCCTGTAACTTCAGGAACTGCAAAAAGACAGCTGAAATCCTTAGGTTTTATTTCTGCTTGGTGAAGGTGATGTCATTTCAGGATTGTTTGGGATGTTAAAAAACAGGGAAAGGTAGGGCAAAAAATCCCATCTTTTCCATGCCACCCAAAGTATATCAGAGGAGTTATTTTTGTGCACTGCAGTTTCCATAGCACATGTTTAGGAAGAAGGTTTATTTTACACCTCAGTCCCCCTCTGGGTCAGGATGTAGATGTTCCCAACGACAGGAACAGCATCTTCACACGTGGCATGGCTTTGGATTTTTATGGAAATGTTCTCTGTAGGATTTCCATCAGAACCTGTGTCCCTGTGCACAGAAACTGCTGAAAGATGTTTTTCCACACAGTGGATTCACCAGCTGTAAACAGAGAACAGAGTTGGGACCAGAAGGAAGCACAATGTGAGTAAAGCTTATTTTACACTAACACAGCTTTACTGTTTACAGGGTTTGTTATTAATGGTTTGGGGAGAATATTTATTAAAGAAATTAAAATACTTTAGTTGCAGAGTTCATACATTTTTTTTGTTTCCCTTGAGTGTGTTTTCTAAGTAAACACATAAAAGTTAAAACTGTAGTATGACAGCTTTATAATAAAGACCTTTTCTGTTTCAAAATGCCCTTTAATTTGATAACAATGACATAATAATAATAATAATAATAATAAATCTCTCTCACTACCATCAGTCACACTTAAATCACTGTGAATATTTTATTAAAAGGAAAGATTGCAACCAAGTAATTTTAAGGCAGCAGAATTTAAGTCAGTTCTTGTGGGAATGGACTACTGTTCTTTCCTTCAGTCTATGATTAATTTTTAAATAAATGAAACTACACAGGCATGAGACCTTAGAGGCTTCTGATTTTTATGCTCTCTGAAATGTGCAGATTAAACAGTGAGACAGAAGGTTTTCAAAGAACCAAATTTGAAAACCATTGTAAATATTGCAGCTTGTTTTCCACTAGAAACTCGTGATACAAGGGGCAGATGCTGTGATGGATATTTTATTCCATGGTGGTATCAGGACTGGTGTGGGACACTGATGTGGAGCAGGGAGGGTCCTGTCAGTGTGAGCTGTGGGGTGAGCTCAAGGTGCTGTAGTGGCATCATTGACACACAAATGCAACAAATATACATCCTGTATCCTACAGAGAGTCATGGGATCCTTTAGGTTGGAAAAGACCTCCAAAATTGAGCCCATCTGTACCCCCAGAACCAAGGCCACCAATAGCCCATGTCCCCAAGTGCCACATCCACAGGGTTTTTGAATCCCTCCAAGGATGGGGACCCCACCACTGCCTCATTCCAGGGCTGGACAACACTTCTGGTGAATAAATGTTTCCGAATATCCAAATTAAACTTCCCCTGGTGCAACTTGAGGCCATTTTCTCTCATCCCATGCCTTGTTCCTTGGGAGAAGAGACCGACCCCCCCACCTGGCTACAACCTCCTGTCAGACACTTGTAGATGCACACTCACCCCTCAGCCTCCTTTGCTCACACCTGAGGACACCTAAGCAACAGATTCAGCTCCAAAGCTTCAGAATCAACTTTCTTTTTACTCTGTTTGACACATGGCAAGCAAATCAAACGTGATCCTGTGTCTACCGTTGCCTCCCTGTTCAGCATCTCCATGTTGTGAGGTTTAGCAGGAGCTGTTTGTCACGGTCAGATGTACAATAACACCGGTGACATTCATTAGGGTGGCGTTGTGTTCATTTTGGGGGGCAGTTGGAGCTTTGATTTAAGCTCAGAGTCAAGTCTTGGTGACTCACACTGGTGTCTGAGCGCTATAAATTTAGAAAATACAGTCCGTAATCCTCAAAGCGGCAGATGTTGACTCCATCTGATGGCAGTCTGTGGTGCACTGGCTGGAACAGCATATATAAAAAACACCTTAAGTGGCTCAGTAATTGTGCCAAATCCTGTTTGATTAATGCACTTCGTCTCACCATTGCTCCACTTACAGCTTTGGACCATTCTCAACAAAGAAAGTCTCAATAGAAACTAATTTTAGTGTGTGTGCAGCACCTCCTGACAGTGGCTATAACAGCCTATTAAAGCTTAATTTACTTTCCTCTTAGAAATTCTTACAAAATCCAAACCCCCAAATTATCCCAGAGGTCTTTTTTCCCCCCTGAAAACAATTATAGTTCCGGACTAATTCAATTGTGTTGGTTTGAAAATTCTGGAACAAATAGGTAAAGCAAAATGGAGCAAAACTCTTTTATTTATTGCAGTTGCCAACTGTCTGTGGTATTTTTTTCATCCTTAATCATCACTGCATGAAATCAGGAAGAGCACGTAACTGATCTGCTAAATGAGTCAAAGTGCTGCAGTGCTCCTGGACAGTAGATGAAAGGGGTGTTATGTGACAGAGCTGATCTATTTTAGCAGACTTTTTGTGTGGATTATAGCCTATAAATCTGTTCTGTTTTGTGCTGTTCAATATGCTTTGCATCGAGACTGTTTTATTCAGCGTGCCTTTTATCACAGATGGTCTCTGATTTGTTCAGCCTAATGTGGTTTGTAGCCATTTGGCTATCTATTAAGTCTAGATTTTTAAAAAATTCTAATTTGTCTTTTTATGGAATTAATTAGATCAGACAATGTCTATTGAATTATGTGGCGGTTTTGTGTAACTGTGATAAGAACTGAGTTGGCTCAATATGAAGAAAATTTAAATATCTACCCCTCAGGCAGTAGAAACAATACAAACTTCTGAGGGCTCCCTGCATGGATTTTGTGCTTTAGACATCTGCTCCGATAGCAGAAAAGCCTGGATAAGTGATTAATACTGTGTCAAGGATTTGGAAAGTTTCTGCTTGGAGTAGAGCACTTGTGACAATGGAGCCACTAATCTTTTTGCTAAGCTGGAAATAGAACAATCTGGTAAAATATGATAATTCACATGACCCCCAACCTCAAACCCCAAAAGTGCTGCTTGAGAAGTTACTTATAGAAACTTGTTAGTTTTTGCACCCCAGGAGCTCTGAAATGGCATAAAATATGTGCTGTTGATATTTCCACCGTGTGCAGGGTGTGACTGAAGAGTTTCTGGTGTCTTGAACAGGAGTAATGGTTTCGAGATTTCTTATCTTACGATAAAGAGAGTGTTCAGATAAACCTCCCTGAGCATTGACTTTGTTGTTAACAGATCATTTCAGCTGCTGGCAGATGGGGAGCCCTGCACTGACAATGGGAGGCACTGGCCCAGAGTTCTGGGAACCTTTGGAAAACACTCCCAGGCCCATGGTGGGATTGTTGGGGTGTCCTGTGCAGGGCCAGGAGTTGGGCTCGGTGATCCCTTCCACCCCAGGATGTTCCATGACCCATCTGTTGTGAGGGAACACAGCAGCAGGTTGTTGGTAACAGGCATTTCATTACGCAACAGGGATAATGAAAAGGGAAAATGGAACTGAGAGAGGTATTTGAAATAAGAAACGGTGGTATCAAAGTGGAGATACACAGGGAGAATATTTGAGAACTCACTCAGTGAAGGCACTGTCTCTCAGAGCATCATCTCTGGGGGATGCAGGTTTGGCTCCAAACCCCCTCACTAATGTCCACTGTTACAAAGGGGTGCCACCCACCACAGGCATAAATTGCATTAAATGGTGAAAAAAGTGAGGATATTTCCCTTGTTGGGCTCAGCGTGTACAACATATGTGGGTTGGGGGAAGCCAGGAGAAGGGCAGCACACATCTGCATGTGTCCAATGATTCTGCAGGCAAACAGGAGCTGTGCACCCAAATACAGCTTGGGGACAGCAAAATCAAAGCAGTGAAGTCACTGATGGCCGCAGTGATATTTAGCACTAAAAACCTTCCAAAACAGCTATCTGCTATAAGCCTTTATTGTGTTTATCAGTAGCTGTTACTCAAATACCATGGGAGAACACTCAAACCATGCAGGTTATCAACTGGGGCACAAAAGTGCCTTTTTGCCAGTGTTCAAAGAGTGACAAATCAAATCCGGGAATGTCCAGGTGAGGAAATGATCTGCCATCTGCTCATCATTCATTTGAGGAGCCTTTTCATACTGGAGTGGGAGAGATAGAATTCAAATGGTTGTGATGCTTTGGACACAGAGACACGTGTGTCTATTTTTATCCTTTTAGGAAACCCCCTGGAAAGCCTCATACTTTGAATTGTGTGCAAATGTAGATTTCAGGCTCTGAAATATAGTATTTCTGTTTAAGTGATGAATCATGTAAGGAAAAAAAGGCTATTTTTCTACCTTGCAAAGTCTCCTGAGTTGATCAGTGGGATCCCTTTAATGAAACTTGGAGTATTTGCCATTGACCAGCAGCGTGTTGGGATCAACAGCAAAGGACCGATTGCCTGAGAGAGAAACAAGTGGAGGAGTCACAGGAATTAAGTTTAAAGTAAACTGTTAATGAAAAGGACAAGCATTTTCCTCCTCCCTGCAGCTCTTCCTCAAAGCATCTCTAGAGACAACTTCCAAAACAGCAAAAACTGAAGCAGCATAAAGAGTGATTTTGTACAACTCATTAATACACACAAGGAAAAGCTACACACTGTGTATTGTGAGGCTGAGGATTCTGAGGCAGCTCAGTCCAGTTGTGGAGAAACTTAATGATTGTCTTTGCTCAGGCTTGGTAAGTGCCACGAAGCATCAGAAATAATTCCACAGTTGTTACATTTGAAATGTCATTATGGTTCTGCTTTTGCTCCTTTATAAAACATACCCGAAACTACAGCAGTTTTTAGCACGGATTAAGGCTTATGCTGATCAGACTTGAAATAAAATAGGTAAAGATAAATCCCTTCATAATTGAAAAAAAAGGGAATGTATTTAGAGCCTGGTTTGAGGGATTTCTCTGGGATGATACTGCTGGAGTTTACATGCACTTGTATTGCAATTAATAATGTAATTGCAATCAGAAGGCATCTGAGTGGGAACACTGAGGAATGGGGACTCTGAAAAGCACTTTGTCACGGCAAAATTTGTTGGCCTGTGACAAAAATCAAAGACTTTTGTCTCTCACTTTGATATTGTTTTACCAGATTTTCAAGTCCCAGGTATTAAAATAAGTGTCTTGATTTTATAGAAAGTACCAGAACCAGGAGATCTCACAGTCCATGTCAGGCCTCCCAACTCCAACAATGGACCAAATTTCAAAGCTGCTCTTTGAAGAGCCTACAGGAAATCAAATGTTTTCTTTTACCTGAGGTATGTCTATATGTTTTTATGATCCCTGACTTTCTTGTGTTTTACAGAAATAGTAGTTTTTTGGTTTTTTGTTTTTTGGGTTTTTTTTAAGGAAGGTTTCTGTTCAGTGGTTGCTACAAGCTCTTGACTCCAAAGAACACAAATTGCAAGGTCCAAGTGTGTCTGTGGAAATCATGATTGATAGACAAGGGAATAAACTCGAGCCTCCACCCTTGGTTAGAGATAACAGCTGAAGCCTTGCAGCGTGAATTGTTTGCTTGCAGAGACAGGGCAAGTCCAATATGTCAGGAGGAAGAGCTGATTTGTTCTCCCTGATTTTTATGACTGTTTGCCATGCCTGTGTTGGAATATTGTGGATTTCAGAGGTTTAGTCAAGAACTGGATTCAGCAGAAAAGATAATTTAGTGAGGAAGCACAAAACAAAAAAAATAACATATGCATGACCAGGGAAGTCAACAGTGACAGAAAGCTGCTCCTGTAGATAAAAGAATTGGGTCAGGTTAGAAAAGCTGGAGAAAACAAAGTCTTGAGCAAAAGAGCACCTTTATCTGTAAAAAGAGGCACTGTATTGACTGTCAGAAAGGGAGAGAACAAGATTAATAAATCAAATGGCACGGCCTTTCCTGTTCCTCTTTGTCAACGTTCAGCTGGGTATCTTTCTGAATTTACATTGGCATTATCTGTGGCCAATTTTGAGTTGCTTTAAAGTACAGATGATATTTAATTCTTGGTAAATCTGCCACAAAACTGGAAAAGAAATCTGATTCTCAAGCTCTCATTGTAATCCACATCCGATTTACTATTTTCTTCTAAATAAGGGCATGAGTTTTTCAACATGGATCCATGAATTGATTACAAACTAGTAATTTATCACTGGATCATTTATTTAGCAAATAGTTTTTAGCAGTTTTGGACTGGCTGTCCAACTGGGTGAATAATAAATAAGAGCAAATTCTGTCTTACTGTTAACTGGAATTAAATTATATGGGATTTGCTGGTTGTGAATGCCCCATGAATAAAATACTTGAAGTAACTAAGATTAGTTCTTATGAAATAAATATGAGTAGAATCTTCTTACCTGTACATTTCTTTCATTGCTTCCAGGGAAGCTCCTGTATTTTTTAGATATATCCAAGGGTACGTAAGAATAAACCATTAATGACACAGTTATCCTTAAAATAACTCCAGGCAGGAGCTGTTGAGCCGAAGGATCTTGCGTTGTTGGGGAAAACCACTGAATACACTGAATTCAAACCCATTTACAAACACCCAAAATGACATTTGACAATGTCAAAATACACAGGCACACATTCCAAAAAGCACCTGAAGAAATCAGGTGCTGGGTAGTATTTTGTACTCCTGAGCAAGGCAGGAACCAAAGATATGATTTTTACATTTCTGATACCACAGATGTAGTTCTTGCTCAGAGCAAAGTGCAGAATCTGGTTTAGATGTAAAACTTCATAAAGATACTGCCCATCGTGTCAACTTTTTGATAAGTTTGTCTCAGCTGTGGTTCTGTCATTCTTTTGTACATGTTGGTACCTGCACTTGTGCCCACAGAAGTAGAAAGGTTGTAGAATCCCAGGGTCACAGACTGGTTTGGGTTGGAAGCAGCTTGAAGACCCATCTTTTTCCAACCCCCTTTTACTATCCCAGTTTGCTCCAGCCTGGCCTTGGACACATCCAGGGATGAGGCAGCCACAGCTTCTCTGGGCAGTTGCTGACTGAAAAGTATAAGGTATGGGAAAAGTGTCATTAGTCAATTACTGGCAATTATTAGAAACTTGTTTCGAAAATATGTATTACATTAAATATAAATTATTTTGTTAATTTAGCCTTGTAGAGCCTGTACAGAATATCTGGGCTTTGCAAGCTGGGACTAGTGCAAAGTACCTTCTCAGTGTCAGTGATTCCTTGTCTGCACTTGCCAGTGATCTGATGGGAAATCTCATGCTGGGAATGTGGTGATACCTGCAGAAAAGAAGTGCTTGTAAGACAAATCCTGATAAATTGGGTTTGACAAGGCAATATGAGATAGGAAAGGGAACAGTCTCTCACTCTGGCAGCAATAACCAAGCACAGCCCTTGCTGTGAAATCCAGGCACTATTACTTGGATTATAAAATGAAACAGATCCTCTGAAAAGAGGTTAAATATGAATTCTTTATCACAGGGCTGTATCTAGACCAGGCTCATGATAGATTTCCATTACAGCACGTGGCTGGAAAGGAAGTGGAGTCAGACAGAGCTCGTGGGTCACAGGCTGAAACCACCCCAGGGGACAGTGGTGGGGTCGGTGCTGCAGGGGGGGGAAGAGGCTGAGGAAAAGGGCAAGGAATGCTTGTTTCTGGGCAGCTGCATCTGAGTGCCATTTGGAGAAAAGAGAGAAAAACAGAACCAAAAACTGGGGGTTTGAGTGATCACCAGCCCTGGTCCCTGCCAGCCTTGCAGTCGTGGCAGTGAGAGTAAATGTGGTGGCCAAGGAAATGGTGAAGCCTTCTCCTGGACAGGGAACAGCACAAGGCTGGATAGATGGATAGATGGATGCATGCATGGATGGATGAAATGGGCCAGCAGGTTCCTTCCTTTGGATATACAGCACCTGCATTGAAGCACCAAAGGAAACAGAACTGCTGCAAGCAGCTTTGTTTTGAAATTAGTTTAAACCCTTAGAATACTTAATAAATTCTTGACTGTGATATCTATAGGGCTGAGAACATTATAATAACCAGGCAAATATGTTTCTTGTTGCTATAAAATTAAGTCTGAGATCCAGTATTCATGTCCAGATGTTAAATGTTTCTTCTGTGTCACTGTAAGGCAGATCAGAACATCAAGGGAGTTTTACAGCATTTATTAAAATGTTATGTTCCAACCCAGAGTGGGTTTCTGGCATTTGGGGGAGATGTGATAAATTGCTTGGTGTGAATCTGCTGTGCCACATTCCCACTCCTGAATCTCTTTCAGAGACAGAGAAGATGCTGCCTCCCAAAATATTTAATGGATAAGAGGAAGCTGGACCATGTTGCTCAGCGATTATGGAATCTCAGGTGGCTCAAATGGTGGGGTGGGAATATTGGAAGAAAAGACTTGGCTTTTAAGAGGTCAGATGAAGATCTTTATGGGTTTGAATGATCCAAGGGAGGGTTTTGGAAGAGCAAGATTCCCTCATGGGTTCGTTATCCTTGATGGGCACAGAATGTTCCCGTTGACATCAGTGCCAATTCCCTTGGCAGGTTTGTCACCTGTGCTGCTCCCCAGGCACTCAGGGCATGGCCCCAGAGATCCCACCAGCCCCAGAGATCCCACCAGCCCCAGCCCCCTTGGTTGGCTCCTCCTGCTCCCATTCCCTCCATGTGTGCCAAAGTCTGGGAGCTGCAGGAGCTCAGATCTGCTATTTCTGGCTCTCCCCTCTCACTGTGGATGTGATCAGAGACCCAGGAGGTCCTCACAAGGCTCCCAATTTGATTTTATGGTATTTATTTTCTAAATGGTAATTTATGTGAGAAGCCCTTTCTCGGTGCCAGAACAAAGCCTTGGCACCACATGCGCCTCCACTCTGTGTGCCCAGAGAGATCAGGCTCAGAGAGCTTTCCTGGGGAAACCATGGAGACAATTTATAGTCTCCAAATTTGTGTGAGAAGCGTTTTGCCCTCCAGTGCAATTCATTCATTATTTAAAATGAACTGCAAGAGTTCTGCTTGCATGGAAATGTTCCTTTGAATATCACAAATAAAGCAGGGTGGGAGTGGGGACCATGTTCTAATTCCCAAATGTAATTACTGTTACACTTCAGAATAATTTGGGACATAAACCAGGTTCCAAACAGTCAAACCCACAAATTTGCCATCTCTTCTGTCACAGGAAATACCTTTATAGCTTTTTAAAAAGTTAGTAGAAGTCCGGATGTTCTAAATCTCCTTTTGCACCTTTAGGTAACTTTAAAATAAAATAAAAAAATCTTCTATAATGTAGCATTTCATACATAATTTTAGTACAAAAATTAACTTTTGGGAAAGGTCTGAAAATTTGGTTCAGGCACTTATTTTATTATGTCCTGAATATGGAAAATAGATTCCATTTTATATTTGAAAGAGGTTATTTCAGGGACACCAATAACTCAAAGTGGGCATTTTTTACACTATCTGGGTTGTACTACATTTAGACCATTTTCTTCTTGCAGGTGAATGACTGTGACAGATTTGAAACTAAAAATAGCTGCACAATAACTATAATAATACAAAAATTATAACAGCAGCTGACATGGATCTGCCTGGACATTGACAGGGTCTCATGCCTATAATTGGGGAGGAAGAGGTTTCAAAGGACTCATGCCAAGTCCCACTGGATTTAAACTCCATGGGCATGGAAAGCATTGGCTTTTTCTGCTTCACCTGAATTGTTGCTTCATGCTTTGAGGTTTTGTTTAGTTTAAATTCTACCCAGATTTTTCATTCTGCACGTGCTTTTAAAAGTAATGTATTTTGACTAGAGGTAAAAAACTCGTAGGATTAAAACCTCATAAAAGATATCAAAAGTCTTTCTTTCCCCCCCCTCTTTTAATCAATATCCCCTGCCTGCTAATATTAGCTGCAGCTTCTTGTTCAGGAATTCTCTGACCCAGAAATCGCTGGAGGCTGGAAGTTTGTTCTATGGATGTTTAATGATGAAGCTGTTCCTCAGATTTCCTGTGTTGGCATCTGCTATTAGTCAATGGCTCCTTCTGTCTGAGCCATGGAATTCTTTTCCTTCTAATAGTATCCATTTGTATGATGTTTTCCTAATATTTAGGTATTAAAGCTGGTTCTGGGTATTTTTAGCACAATTATGTGTATTAAAATACAAAATCATAGCATTGTTAAGGTTGGAAAAGAACTTTAATACCCTCAAATCAAACCATCAACCATCCCCACTGCATTCACCACTAACCCAAGTCCTCAAGTGCCACAGCCACATGTTTTTGAACACTTCCAGGGGTGGTGATTCCCCCACTGGCCTGGGCAGCCTTTTCTGATGCTTTACAACCCTTTCCATGAATATTTTTTTTTCCTGATGTCCAACCTGAACTTCCACTGGTGCAACTTGAGGCCGTTTCCTCTCCTTCTGTTCCTTGTTCCTTGGGAGCAGAGCTCGACCTGCCCCTCCTGTCAGGGAGTTGCAGAGAGCGAGAAGGTCCTCCCTGAGCCTCCTTTTCTCCAGGCTGAGCCCCCCCAGCTGCTCCTGATGCTCCAGCCCCTTCTCCAGCTGTGGTGGAGAGGCTGGAGCACCCTACAATCCACATGGAATTTTAGCATAAATGAAATAGAATTTGCATCGTACAGAAAATATTTTTGTAGGGAAACTTTTTCTTCACAGCGTGAAGAGCATGTTTAGCACAATTGTATAAATTCTCCTCTTGTTCCCAAGAGAAGAAGAAGGGAATGGGCAAAATATTATGGGACCTCCAGTAATGAGATTGATTCCCACTTCCACTCAGCCTTGTTAGTGTTAAACCCTACGGTGCCCCTCTGCAATTGCCAGGCTGATTGAATAATGCAGACTTTGATGCAAACACTGGCCATTGCTTCATCCGGCTCTTCGATTTCTAATTTCTGAAGAAGAGAGATGACCTTTTCATTGCTTAGTTTGAAATGGCCCCAATTTAACCCTGTAAGGAACAACTGGATGAAATACATGGAATATGGATGAGCATACAGTGGGTTTTCTGTGAAAAGATGCTGAAAATACAGTGTCTGTACCTGCATTCTCTCTCCTGCACCCAGAGGGCAGCAAGATGCTCTTTATAACACAGGGCAGTGCCTTGGTGAGGATGTTCAACGTTCCCACGTATGTTTATTATGATTATGCAAAGCACTTAAAAAAAATCAAACACCACCTACAACCTAATAATTGTCAAGCAGCTTAATGGGCTTGTAAAAGCTCAGTTAAATACAGCTGTATATTCTCCTAGCACAGAAATCTATACAGGAGTGGAAGAGCTTTGCGTGTCCAATTTAATCTTTTTTTAAAGAGGAGGAAGTTTGTGAATGTTTAGGGTGGTAATACATTCTTGTGGGATTTAGGTCCAATTATCTGCTTTTCCTTGGATTTTTTATATCTCCTTGAGTAATTTAGCTCATATCCACACTGAGCTCGTGTTTGTTTAGTTACGGAGACCTTGATTTAATGAGTGGTGAGTTGGCCAGGCAAGGACAAAGGTATTGGTGAGGCTTAAGGGTGCTGAGTGTAAATTAAATACTGGTTGTTTCAGTGGGATCCTGGCCTTTGGGAGGTGCTTAAGCAGTTGCTGATGGAAATCTGAAGTTCTGTGTGTTAACTTGGAAATTTAATAGCTGGAAGAGGAAAACTGTGCAGAGTGAAGGGCGCAAAGAAAAAACAACAAAAAATAGTAAGCTGGTGATGACAGAAAGAAAGAAAAGGCTGTTTTTCAGCTCTGACCCTGAGTTTTCCTCTGAGCAGCAGCAGAGAAGGACAAAACCTTCCCTTGACCTCAGGCAATGACTCCACTGAACCAAGATCTTGAGCCCAGTGTCTGCAGCAAAGCCTGGGACAAGGCAGAGCTCTGATCCTGCACCCATACAGAGCATTTGGAATTTGCCTGGGAAAAATGCACCTTTTCTGCTCAAAATTCCTTCCTGTTGGTTCCTCTGTAATGGGAAACTACATAATGTGCTGCTTGGTTTGCAAACCCATGCCCAGGGGGCTGGGTCCTGGCTGTAGGATCAACTATTGATATTACGTGCACACAAATTCTCTGAAGATAAAAAGGTCTTGAGTCGTCTGTTTTGAGAAGCAATTTGACTCTGAGCCCAACAGCTTGTTGACCAACCCTTTAAAATTCAGCTGTGTTTGGGTATTTTAATGCATTTTCAGAGTGTAAAGAAATGGATGTTCGTCCCTGCTGGGGATTGTGATTTACAATGGTCTTTTTAGGGAACCATAAATGTATTCTAAATCTCCTCAAAAAAGCCTCTGTGTATCATGCCAGTACAGTTTGAATCTTCTAAAACTGAAATACAGCATGTTCTCTTTTGTAAGCTCGTATAGTGCCCTTTAGGGTATGGAAAGACAACAGGGCAGTGAAATTCCTCCCTCCCTCCTTCCCTCCCACCATGGCAGTGGACACAGCTTTGCCTGAGCTTTGTGTGCAGGTAAAACATGACTTTGCTGAAGTACCAGGGAGGTCCACAGCATTAAAGACAGGGGGATGCCCTGTATTTCTTCTCCAATTAATGACCCAAATATTGATATGGAGGTGAACTCTTTCCTATTATTGGAGAACATGGAGCTGCTGGAGCGAGTCCAGGGGAGGCCACCAAGTTGATCAGAGGGATGGAACAGCTCTGCTGTGAGGAAAGGCTGAGAGGATTGCAGTTGTTCAGCTTGGAGAACCAAAGCCTCCAGGATGACCCAACTGTGGCCTTCCAGTACCTGAACGGGCTACAAGAAAGATGGAGAGAAACTGTTTGCAAGGACCTGGAGCGACAGGACAAGGGGGAATGGCTTCGAACTGACAGAGGGCAGGGTTAGATGGGATATTGGGAAGAAATTCTTGGCTGTGAGGGTAGGGCAGCCCTGGCACAGGTTGGCCAGAGAAGCTGTGGCTGCCTCATCCCTGGAAGTGTCCAAGGCCAGGTTGGATGGGGCTTGGAGCAATCTGGGCTGGTGGGAGGTGTCCCTGCCCATGGCAGGGGGTGGAGCAAGATTGTTTAAAAGTCCTTTCCAACCCAAACCATTCTGTGAGTCTGGAATTATACTGTAATATAGTAACTATCCATTTTTCATTGGTATTTTATTTATGATTCTACCCTTTTTTTCTACTAAACTTGTCGTCTCAGTGTATAACTTTTCTAGGACAAGGGACACGAGTCACCTGGGGCTCAGTTTGCCCTGTTGTGTCTGAACTTCTACAAGAGGAACTGGTCCTTATGGGACAGCACCAGTATCTGTGCTGTTGCAGACAGTGTGGGATAGATGGAAAGAGAAGGGAAGGGCATCTCTTATTCCTTCACCTGCTTGGAAAAGAAGTCACTTCATCATTATCTCACCTCCTAAAGGTTTACAAGTTTGAAGGCCACTCTTACAAAAGCAGCAGCACAAGTAACAAAGGCACATTTGGAGAGCAGCACTGAGATGATCCATCACTGCTGACAAATCCAAGTTTCCATGTTAGGATGTGCAGGAGTGCATGGCAAACATCTGCTCTCGTGCAGAACCAGCAGCAAGCACTGATTTTCTCAGCTCTTTTCAAGTGAGTAATCTGCTCGAAACAGAGCAGAATTACATGGAATATAATCATTTTAGTCCACCAAATCTGGGAAAGAAGAGATGTCTAAACAGATGAATTCATAAACTATGTATTTTTGAGATGTAGATACATCCCAGGAACTCCAGAAATCGGTCTCTTTTGGTGGACACAGAGCCCTTGCAGACCTTGTGATGTGATTAAGCCAACCTGCCCTGTGTTGTACCAGTGAAAACCTCACTCCAAACTCCAGCTGGCCGTGCTTTGAAGACCATTTCACTTCCAGCAGCCTTGCAGACTTGCACGTGTCCCCCTGACCTGCTCCTGTGCCACTCAAGCATTGAATTCTTTTCCTAAATCCTCTTTCTATAAGTTATTTTTATATAGTTTACATAGATATTCTCTGTAGAAACTATTTATGTAGAGAGAGTTTACACAGATATTCTTTCTTTATATAAACTACTTTCATATGTAATTTACATGGATGTTCTCTCTTTATGAAAACTATTTTATATACAGAGTTGACATAAATATTCTGTCTTTATATACAGTTTTTATACATTTATATTTTACATAATCTGCTCTATATTTTAATTTATATTTTACATTGATATTCTTTATATAAACTACTTTTATATATAGTTTACATAGATATTCTCTCTGTGCAAACTATTTTTATAGATAGTTTACATAGATATTCTCTCTTTATATAAACTATTTTTATATATGATTTATGTTGATATTCTCTCTTTATACAAACTATTTTTATAGGTAATTTACATTGATATTTTCTTTATATAGACCATTTTAAGAGATAATTTACATTGATATTTTCTCTTTATATAGACTCTTTTTATAGATAATTTACATAGCTATTATCTCTTTATATAAACCACATTTATAACTACGTTATATCTATGCTTTATATATGGATGGAGAAATATATAACATATATATTTTTACAGCAGGGTGGGATGGAAGATCAAAGCAGTGGCTCTCAGGAAGGGTGGACTTGTCTCCTGACCAGGGGGTGCCACCTGTGGTCGGGCACTGCTGGTGATACTCACCTGCCACCCTGAGCACCCCACTGGATTCGAGCCTGAGTGTCCAGTTGTGCTCCTGGAGATGCTTCCAAGGAGTTCAGGGCTTTGCCCAGTTTTCATTAAAGGTCTGAGGGCAGCGGGGATTTGGTTTGCTCTCCCCCAGCCATCTGTAGGACGGGCAGGAACAGCTGCTCCCGCAGCAGGTGCCAGCTCCTGATTTCCTGGGAGAGAAGCTAACGAGGTTTTTGGAGGTTTTCTGCCTCTTAGATCAACCAACATTGTCATTGGATGGTGCTGGTTTTGCTCTGTTAGGCAGGTACTGCATTTATGAAAAATTAGTGGTTAAACACCTGGAACAAAATCTCCTCCTCAACAAATTGGCTGTGTAGAGACTGGAAATTGCCACAGAGAGGAACCTGCACCGAAGGACTGTGGGATAAGGACAGTTTCTGGGAATATTTTCATTTCAGTCCTAATTTCACCTAGGAAAGTGAGAGCAGAAGCAAACTGGATAGATACAAATAGATAAACTGGAGTGAGGAGTAATATGCACAGCTGGTCTAAAAGGAATGGAAACTCAGCTCTAGTCAAGAAAAACTTGGGGAAGTCTCATCTGACACAAGAGACTCCAATATAGGCAGTGAAATACTGCAATGGTGTATTCAGCAAATTCGAAGAGTCCTGTGGATGTGAACAGTTTCATTCTGGAGTCAAATTTCCAGCGTTGACCCGGATTTGAGCAGCCTTGTTGCATGAGTTGGGCTTGGCCCAACTTCTGCTGATTCTTGCAGTGACTGAAGAGCTAAAGATGGCTGTCCTAAACATCCTGTTGGTTTTTAAAATTTTTTTTAATACATTTTCTGTCAAAGTTCTCTATTTTTTCAGGAACTCAGTATTCTAATTTTGTCTTTTTTTCTTTTTTTTCCCTTTTTTTTTGTAAAGGCAAACTTTTTTATGAGTCTCTCTAATTCAGGTATTATTCCATTTGTCTTACAGGTTCAAACGACAGCCCTGACCGGTGTTTCAGATCACAACCAGGTAACTGAGGTTATTGATTTCCAATAAGTTCAATGCTACAAGCTATGGAGGTCAGAGACAAGACTGCAAAATAGCCTATTTTATCTCCCACACTTATCCAGACTCAAATGAACTAAAATAGTTTGCCCAGAGAATTTATAGGCTGATCTCTTCACAGTTAATGCAGTGCCCAGTTACAGAAATGTAATTAAACTGAAGGAAGTTCCAGATTTCATTCCACATGTCACGACAATAAATATCTTAATTTGCTCTCATAGTAGTTTGCTGAATTGTCATATAATTTTATTAGGTCAAATCAAAGATACTGCACTGAAAAGAACACATATATTAAAATCTGATATTCAAGTTCTGTTGATCTTATGAGAAATATATATCTGGTAAATATTGATGAATATTCTGCCTATTTTAATCATCATTCTCAGCATTTCAGTGACTGGCACAGCTGAAATGCAGATAAAACCCCTCCTCATCTCTCTGGGGAGTTCATAATCCAGGGCTTGGAACTCACAGGACCTTTCCATTGAGCTTTTTAGTTTCCATAACAGAAATCACTCAAAGCTGAAGGTCTGTATTAAACAAGTTGTATTATGTGATATGTTATATTTTCACCATCTTCTTTAGACATTGGGGTTCATTTCTCTTGGAGCTCACGTATAAAATTACCTTAGAAATAGTTGCAACAACAGTGGATTTGTTAGTGAAAGTTGCCTGGAGGCTTGGAAATGATTCAGTGGGAGGGAGTCAGTTCCCCAAAAGAAGAGAAGCCTTTTTGTTTCCCAATGGAATCTAAAGGTCAGACCATTTCAGAAATATTTAGTTATTAGTAGAGATGCTCAAAAGCTTGAAGGACAAGGCTGAACGTGTCATTCCCAGTTTAGAGTTGTCCTACAGTTCAATTTATTTTAAGATGATCTCTCTTGGGTTAATGTTATATTGTACAAAAGACTTGAAGATGGAAATGCTGCAAACAGAAAGTTAATTATCCATGTCCTTAAATGTGAGTAGAATTCCATGTAGTTTTGCATTCTGAGTAACGGCTATTTAAACCCTTCTTTACCTGGTGAGAACATTTGAACCTCTAAATGAGATCAAAGTACAGGTTTTGGGGAAGCCAGTTTCTACTCCTGCACAAGAAACCACTGCTGCAGTGTTGTGATACATAAAGTCATTGTTTTATCAAAACCTGTAAGAAATTCAGCAGAGCACTAATTACATGTGTGTGACGAGCCTCGATGTATATTTTCCACAGCTGGTGTTCTCTAACTCCTTTTCCTCTAGAGACATTTGAAATTATGCTGTTCTGGAGGTTGAATTAGAAGCTCTCCAGGGAATACAGACATATTGTCTGAGAGTTAAATGAAATTATGGTGAAAGTTTCCTCTCCAGGAACAACAATCTAAGGCAGTGTCAGAAAGGCTCTTGAGTTCACTGGGCTGTGGTTAAGAAGAATTAATTTCTTGAGAAATAATACCTGAAAACTGATGCAAACAAACAACTTATTGAAAAAATACTTTACCTGCAACTAGAATTATATCTGCTTCAGTGAACCTGAACAGGTCCCTTTGTTATTAATGCCTACTGACTAATTTAGTTGCTAATACCTGCTAATTCCATTTTATCAGCTCAGAAGGAAAACCAAACCCCATCAGGAAAACACAGCCCGTAGCCAAAGAAACTCTCTTATGACACATTTCAAACTGCTTACATAAAACTTCCAGCTTGCTGGATATTAAAAAGAAATAGGAATACTCTGTGACAGTCACAAGGATTTCAGTGCTCACTGAAACAAAATGCTGGGGCTCTGAAAGAGATTCTGGAGATGACGGCCAGTGGATGGTGGGAATCTGGGATAGATAGAGGCCTGTGCTGCCTCATCTCTGGGAGTGTCCAAGGCCAGGGTGGAGCAACCTGGGCTAGTGGGAGGTGTCCAGGGGTGGAACGGGGTGATCTTTAAGATCGCTTCCAATCCAAACCATTCTGTGATCCAAAGTATTGGCTGTCAGTTCTGGATTGGGACTCTGTGCTGGTTTAAAGGTAAACCAGGCAGGGAGAAATTAACCTGACTCGAGAGAGATTATGACTCAGAGGTACAATTTATTGTAATCCTTGTAATAAATACAGTCACACAGGTAACAGCCTGCAATGACCTCAGGAGACACACCTTTGAATGCCATTGTGTGTTAATATTTGTCTGAATGAGCATCACTGAATGTTCTTATGTGAAGGGAGTTATTGACACAAGCCTTTAGCTAGGTCTGAATGTATTTATTAATATTTATTTTTACTATCACTCTTGCTCTCCAATTATATTTTTATTCCTTATTCAGCTGGTAGATTATAACCTTAGAAAAGATACTTGTAATAACAAACTTGTTACATTGTTTTCTTAGAAATGGAATACATTTTTTAAATATATCTTATTAATCCTGGCACTCCTTGGTAACAATTTTTTATGAAATAGAAATAATTTCCCTCATTTGAGAGCCCAGGAATGAGAAATGAAAAGGGGACTTAACATTTTTTTGACAGCTCAGTCTCACTTAGCAAATTACCATTTTTCCTTCATCCCACCTAATCAGAAATGAAAATGTACAGAGGTTGTTAACAGTTAATTAGTGAAGGTTGTAATAATTTCTTTGGAAGTTTGCAAAAATAAGTATTTCAGGTCAGATAAAATTTGTCCTCTCCTATCATGGGACAAATAAAGCCTTTTAGTTGAATACCAGAGCTGAGGAAGCAAAAATCACACAGTGAACTTCCCCCAGTCAGTAAACAATAAGTGACCTGTCAAATGTAATTTAAAGGGGAAAAAAAATCAGGCGATGTTGGCATCTCCAAACACCTCCCGGAGCAACAGGGCAGAAGGGAGAGATAATTAATGCCAACACCTCCTGTAGAAAGCACCAGTCACTTCACAGGTAAATGTCACCTGAGCCAAAGGCAGCGACACCTTTGGAGCTCCAATATTAAAATGGCTTTGCAGGCAAATACCTCCAAGATATGCAGAAAACTCCTGGGCTGTGCAGTGATTATCAGTGAGCAAAGCATTAATGAGTAAGAGCAGACAGGAGGCAAGCTCTGAGTCCTGGAGTTCATTTTCCTGCTGTGCCCCCCTTCCTGGGGTAAATTACTCTCATTTTGGGCAAATTGCTCGCTGATGGCTGGATCCACCTCAGTGCTAAATTGGTGGGACACAGGTGAGAGCAAGATGGGAACCCACAGCTGGATCATCGAGCACAGTGGAGTTATTTGTGTTTACACTCCTGTAACTAAGCTGGGGATTTGGTTTCCAGCACCACATACAGCAAGATTTAATTTTCTTAACTTCTGTGTTGACAGAAACAAATCCTCACCAGGAATCCTTTCTAACTCCTATCTTCTTAAGGCAATCGAGGACCCACAGAAAGCCTTTTTCCTATTTCATCTGCTCCTTATAAAGCTTTTATTATGCTTTAAAACTGTAGTTCAGTATTTTCATCTGTATCCTTAATCTTTTTCCCCAAAATGCACTTTTTCCTGGAAAATGAAGGTCATGAATATTCACAAACCCTAATGAGAGCTATGCCAAAGACATGGTTGAAAGCAATAAAGCTGAAGCCAAGAAACTACAGAGGGTGTGAAGTGCTTGCTCATCATTTACAAGCCTCTCCTCCACCTCAGACCTACTCAGAAAGTTTTATTTAATTGCCATTTCATTCTTTTGCAGATTCTGTTCATTTTGCTGGATGAAACCAAAAGGAAAAGGGTCAAACAGTGTCTTCTATAATCACTCTGGTCTTTGCTTTCTGGTGGGATTGGCTGGGTGTGGACACGTGAGAAGGAGATAGTGGGTATTTTTCCACTACTAGAAAAGGCTGGGGTTGAGTTTTCTTCACTGAAAGACTTCAGTGGTGGAAATGCCATTAAAATGATACTAAACGAATAACAGATACATGTTTTAGTCCCACATCTACAGCAGGGTGAGTTAGAAGACCAATTTTGTGTTAATTCCTCCAATACTGTGCCTTTAATTATTGTGGACCAGCATCATTCCCACTATAATCCCTCAAAATCATTGGAAATATGACACAAATTAATATTCTACTGTGGCTGCTGCTTTTCAATTGTCTGTATGTAAGACTTTATATAACAGAAGTCTCATAATACCTTAAAGGAAAAAAAATAGGCAAGAAATAGCTGTGTTTGTCTTTCATCTAAATTTAAGGAGAAAAATAGTTGCAATGAAATTAGAGATGTGCTGAACTATCCATAGGAGATTCCAAGCCATTATTAGCCTACTCACCCTGCTACTTATCTTCAAATGCACACACCAGCAGGAGAAAGGATTTAGGTTACAGTTTAGTAATCCAAATCTTGTAGGTATTGGGGTTTAGTGAAACTGGAGCACTTGTTACTATAATTTAGCTACAAAAAACCTCAGCATTTAGCAAAGTAAGAGGTCTGACTTTAATGCACAAAAGCAAGGAGTTTGGGGGCTGTATCAGCGAGGTTGGAGTGTCAGTCTGGATTTTCAGCCTTAAATCTGAATTTCCTTGGGTCTGTGGATTTGTCAAATATGTAAGAGCATTTAAATGTAAACTTTCTTCCTGGTGATATTCAAACCTCTGTAATGCAGCCCTTGAAAGGAGGAAAAGGAGCAGGGAGAAGAAGCAAAATCAGCAGTGTTGGTGTGGCTGTGGTAAGGAACAGGTTCTTGTCTTGTGGTTGTATGGCCAGAGTGAGAACCAGACACACAAAGTCCTTCCTCACCTTGGGCTGAGGAGGAGCTGGGACCTCTCAGGAGGGGGTTTCTGTCTTTCTCTGCCTCAGTTTCCTGGACCATCAACTGGAGATCACATCTGCAGCTCTCAGATGTTCTGACTACCTAGTAACGTGTAAAGTGGTTTAACACAGCTGGATGGAAGATGTTATGGGCCATTTGAGACGGGATTTTGGTTGTCAGTGGCTGGACAGGACCCCAGTGCAGAGGATGTGTCACAGAGTTTGGCCCTTTGAATATCTCCCATTAAAACTGGTGAAGGACAGAGGCTCTGGGATCCTCAGTCCTGCCAGTGTGTTATGGAAAAGGTGGATGGCACTTCCTCAAAATGAATATTGGATTGGAGGGAGCACTTGGTGTTTTGCAAATTTATTGCAAAATACACGTTGTGTCTTCTGTTTTTCTTGGGTGCCTTGAAGCAGCTGTTGGGTTTCATTTGGTTCATGGATAACCAAAATGTAAGTGAAAATGTTGTCAGATTTGGGGTTCTTTGAATTTTTGATCTTCAGTATAAGTTTAGAAAAGGAAAATATAGAGGCCTATTTGTCTGATGGTAAAACTGCAACTCAACTGATACGAAGCTATTTGAATAATATGGTAATATGGCCCATGTTGTCTGAATCTAATTGATCAAAACTAAAGCTGTGATGGAAAATTCAATTGGAAAAATCATTATTTCTCTTTTTAACCTGAAGTCTCTATTTCCCAAGTAATCCAACTTATCCTTGTTACTATCTCCTCTACTAATGGTGCTCCGTGGAAGGAGGAAACATCACTATGCATAACACAAATGTGTTGGGAAAATCACATGATGTAGTGTGGGGAAATGTTCAGGCCTGGTTTTAATTCAGTAAAATTCAACAAATTCTGGACAACAGCACAATTCTACAAATCTGGCTTTATGTGGGTGCAGCCTCCTCCTTTGCACGTGTCCTGTTGACTGTGTGCTCTGAGCTGCTCGGGCTCTGATTAACAGAGGTTACCAGAAGGGTCTCCCAATTAATCAAAATAAGGATTCAGTGCTCCAGCTGTCAAACATGGAGCTGCATTTCTGATGGCAAATTCATTAGTTAGAGCACTCCCAGTTCCCACTCCCTCTGTTATGTCACACTTGCTTGCTGGGTTGGATTATGAAGGCAAAGTTCACTCGTTGGTGGAATAAGTTACTCTAATTTGAATTTGAAATGGGTGGCATTCCATTATTCAGCTTAATCTAAATTCAGAAGAATATGCAATTAAAAGTGCTATGTTACCTATAAAATAAATCCTGAACTTCTTCTAAATATCTGGCTCTGCAAGGTTGTATTTGGACCATGTATGAGAGTAAAAGAAATTACATGGGGTGGGGAGACAGCAATTGTTACAGAGGAGGGGGAAAAGCATGAGAGAGTCTTTTATTACATTTCCACCAGGATAAACGAGTCCTCGGAGTGGAGAGGCCTAATAAGAACTTATATGGAAAGTATATCCCTGGAAGTGTCCAAGGCTGAGTTGGATGGGGCTTGGAGCAGTGGAAGGTGTCCCTGCCCATGGCATGGGCTGGGACTGGATGAGCTTTAAGGTCCCTTCCAACCCAAACCATTGTTAATTCTCCAAAGTTAAGCACTGTGGATTAAGTTAAATCTGTACTTAGGTTTGAGTAACTAATGTAATAATAAACTTGTTTGTTATCCAGAAATGTATGGGGTTTTTTTCTCCTGAAAGGATCCACAGAGACTTACAGGGTTATAATTTTTCCAGAGGAAGTATAGTTTGGAGTATCTTTGGCCAGGTGAAAAGTTATGGAAAGCCACAATCCCACAGGATTCACTTCTGGACCTTTAAGACCTGTTACTTGAGCATATCTGGATGTGCAAGAATTGACTTAGTGGCTTCTAATTTGAAATCATTACTCTCAATTAGATTCTAACAGTCAGCAGCCAGCTAATGTCCCCAACATCAGCCTGGGCAGGAATCTTCCATATATTTCCACACCAAACTAAGAGTTTAATAAGCAATTAATTGCTGAAATGATGCATAGCTATCTGCAATAGCCATTTAGAGACATTGCAACAAATTCAATTCCATTCAATTCAGACGAAAAAGGAAGTCGAGCTGGTGAATGCTTCTAAATGGACCTGTTTGAAAAATAATACAAATAAAAAGCCAGAGGAAGGGATTATTTGTAGGAGGCCCAGAGCAACAGGGAAAAGGACAAGCTGTGGCTTTTTAAAGTTAACTTTCAGAACTGTCACTTGTAAACTTTCTGCAGCTGAACAGGCTCTAAGTGAAGTGTTTCTGGAGTGAGGTGGGTGATTTCATTGTGGCAACCACAGCTCTTGTGGTTTTCCCAGCTCCTTCCCATGGAGGTCTTGATCAGCTTCTTGAAAATTAATGACCCAAAATAGGCAACTAATAAAGTATTTGTATGTAATGCTACTCTCTGCATATGATATTTTCCTTATAATATATATTTATGTAATAGATTGTGGATTAAACCTTTTGGGATGTGCTGCAGTTCAGCATGCCAAGGCGTGGAGACAGAAATGTTAGAAATCATTTTAAAGCCCCAAATTAATGTAGTTTTAGAAAGAAATGGCACTTATCCCTTTGTTGGGAAGGTCAGGAACGGACCTTTTCCCCCCTATATTCCCATGTAAGAGGACTCTGGGAGACAACTGATGCCCAACTCTAGATGTAGTTGCCTTTGGAATACCCTCTCTGAATCCCAGAAACTGGCAAGAGGCAAATGATTGTCACCTTTTTCTGCCTGCAATATTGTGCCATTTAGGCAAATGATGAGTTAAGGAAGTTTGCAGGGAAGGTTTGCAGGCTCAGGAGGAGACAGGGGAGTTGCTGTTTCCTTGGATTTCAGTTTAACCTCAAGAAACAAACCCCATTTTTCTTCCCCTGCAGCTGAGAAAGAGCTGAATTCCAGCAAAGGTGTTCCTGTGCAATAAATCCAGCGACTCATAAATCTTTCCTGATCTTGCTTGAAAAATTTTAATGGCTTTGAAATACATTTTTATCGCTTCAAAAGTGCCGAAGGTGCGAGTTTTCCTCTCGTTGCTCAGCCTTTGCTCCAAGAGGTTTGGGAGCAGCTGATGCCTTTAGTTTATCCACAACTTGTTAGTGAGCAGGAAACCTTTGATTTCTTCCAGTTTGCCAAGAAATAATGGAAAGTACCCATTGATAATTACAAAGTGGTCATTAAAACCCAGTCTTGCATATATTCCTGTTCAAATCTAACTGCCCTCAATTAGGCTTATCAGCACTGACTGATCTGCCAGCCCAGCCTGCAGTGGAAGTGTGTGGGATTCGGAAAACAAAGCCAAAGTATTTAAAATAAACTGTCTGGAAAGGTTTGGAGTGTGTTTATACACCAGGGGAATGTTAAGCAGCTCTTGTGGTAGATGCTTTAGAGCTAAAAGCAATATCCCATTAGGTACTTGTTGATGTAAATTGCTGCGGTCTTTAACACTACTTGTAGTTCTGGAAAGTTCATTAAAATTAAAGCACTGGTTTTATCTAATTAAGCAACTAATATCCATCTCTTTCTTTCACTTTGTCTACTGTTAAACTGATTTTAAACCCAAGATTTTGCTTGAAATCTCATGATGATATTTTAATATTTTTACTCATGTCTCCAACTATATTTATCTGATCTACTGGTAAATTCTTTAGGGCTGAATCTAGTGAGTCCATCATCTAATCTGCACTCGTAGAATCCAATTCAATAATTCAATGCCATTTAAAAAAATATTTCAACCTATTTTTAGACACTCAGTTCCTCATTCAGCTTTCTCTGTACAGAAAGTATAACCAACTGCAGCTGGGGATCATTTTTCATATTTCCCTGTCAGGGTTTTTATCAGCTATTTCAGTTTGGGGTTTTAATTGAGCTGAATTAATTCCCACCAACGTACTGTGTAGAAAATGATCAGAATTAGAGAGTTTTATAAATGGTATCTCTCTAATAAGTGCAATTTTTAATGGATACGTGTTTGAGATACTGCATTTGACCTCTACACTGCAAAGTGGGTCATTCAGGAGGGATTCATGTGGTACAAGGAAGTATCCTTTGGTGATACAGCAGGAAAACGAGAGTGATATTTTGTTAGAAAGTGTTTGCCCAGGAAATGTGCTACGTGAGTTAATTTTATTACTGAACTGGTATACAAAACTGAAGGGCTGAATCCCCAAAAGGGAGCTCAGCTGTCAAATTTTCAAGCACAACGTTACAACTAAAAATAAAAAACTCAATGTTCACATGAAATTTCTTGGCTTTTACTGTGCAGAGCAGATTGTGCAGCCCTTCTTGCTGCTGAATACTAATTTTATATGTAAACATTTCCTTAATCTGGGTGGGATTGTTCGTCGTTTGACTCTCACTGTCACTTTAAAGCTGGAAACTACAAAATTATACTTCCTTGCAGAGTCAGTCTGAAAATATAATAGATATGAAACTATAGATGAAACAGTCTTAGAATTAAATGGTGTGCTCAGTGATGACTATCAGCATCCCTTGCTATCCTTTGCCAGTGATTCCTGTTACCATGGCATTGCCTGTGCTTCTTGTGATCACTACAAAGTCCTGCAGTAAAGCTAATCTTGGGTGAATTGGGTCCATGGGGTACAATATTGTAACTTCATCTGTGTAGGACATCCATCTAAAAATAAAAATGCCCATGCAATCACTAAGATTAAAAAAGGAGATTGCCAGGGGAAGAGTGGGATGGTTTATTCTCCCATTTGCTACAAGAAAGATCAGTCTTTAGCTAAGGCTGAGCTTTTCCATCCACAAGTTACAAAATGAAAATAAACTCGTTGTGTATGAGATTTGGGGTGAGGAAAAATAGATTTTTATGAATCAGGTACCTCTAGTGCAGTGTCCCTGTCATGGATAAGAGCTACAGTTCTCCCTTGGCTTAATGTGGGGCTGTAAGAAGTGTCCAAGGCCAGGTTGGAGCAACCTGGACTGCTGGAAGGTGTCCCTACCCATGGCAGGGGCTGGAACTGGATGGGCTTTGAGGTCCATTCTAACCCAACCTAGGATTCTGTGGTGAAGGCTTCCCAGGCACTACAATATGTCACAAATAGGTGCTGCTTTAAATTTTAGGGCCCAAAAGGAAAAAGTAAGATACCACTTTATAAAATGGGAAGTTCATTCACCTCCAAACTTATCTTACATTTGGCACTCAATGGGTTTTCACATGACTCCAAAGTCAGGGAAATGTTTCCTATGGCAGCTGAAATCAGAGGCTGCACATCCAAACATCACCACAGCACAAGGACAAGGAGCAGCTTGTTCTTCCCTGGCATTTTAAGCTCTGGCAAGCAAACCTCTTTGACAGCTTATCAGACAGCACAAGTTTAGCATTTGAGCATTTAAAGTGAGAATCTAACAGGAGAAACAGCATCTTCCCACAGTGTCATTAGGAGATGACATTTAGAAAAGAAAGTCAAAGACTTATGAAAATTTGATGTGTGCTCCAGGATCCTCTTTAAAGTGAATCCTTTCCCCTTCCAGCGAGGCTTTGTGCTAACTCTCAGGCTGGCACCAGCATTCCTGGATCCTCAAGGCTTAATGAATTCACTGTTGCAGAATGTCAGGAATTCAAGGACCAGCTTGCCACGGAGCCTGATTTGGAGGGAAACATTTAAAATTCCTGCCTGTCCATTGTTCTGGCCCACCAGTGGGAGCAAACATGCTGGTTGCTGGTGGAGTGGAAAGCAATTAGAGGAGCTGCTGCTGCTCAGAGCTCTTGTCGTGGCTGCACTTGGTTGTTGCAGGTTGCAGACATGCTGAGAACTGTTTATTTGAGAAGAGACTCACTAAAGGGAGGGATATTCATACATCTGGGTCGCTGACAATTTTATGTAGAGCTGTGAAATGCTGCTGGGTTTTTCTCTCCCTGGGAACACGGTCTGTAGCAAAAACAAATCGCTGCAAACAGAAGAGGCTGCCAGAGAGGTCAAAGAGTAATTTCTGTGGCCAGATAGGATCAACTGGTGTTGAGAAAGAGGTGAAGAAGGAAGGAAATTGTGCACTCCTTTTGTTTCCAGAAGCAGAGCTGATTAAGACATCAGCTTGTTCTGCTTCCATCTTCATTTATTAAATTGTCAGCTTCTATCTGTCCCACGGGAGCTCCTGTAGTGAATGTTCCCTACAGAGAGAAATTCCTGGAGCTGTGTATGATATTTCAGGGTTAGCTTCCCATTGAAATCCTACTAATTTCTGGGGCTTAAAAATGGAGATAAATGGCTTATCTGGTCTCAGCTTTTGTCATTCATCAAGTATGATTTTTTTGGCCAAAGTTTAGAGATCAGTCCCTTGATTTCACATTCCATCTGCACTCACAGTGTCATGTATAAAACACATCCCTTAACTTTCATGTGACTTTGGCTTCCCTCCAGGCAGTTCAGGCTGACCCAGAACCTGGGAGTAGACTTGGATCACATTGGAGCCCTTCCTCCTTCTCTGGTGTGACCACTCTTCATCCAGTGGTGTACCATGGGTCAGCCCACCCCATCTTGCCCTAAAAGAGCCTCCCTGTGCTCTCGTGGGGCATCCTGTGATAAGCCCCTGTCTGAGAGGGTCGTGCACAGACCACAAATGTCTTACAGTGGTCAAATAGCAAATCACTGGGTCTTGCTGTACCACAGGTGTTAACAACAACAGTTGGCCTGAAGAAGACTTTCCTTTGGCTTCCTTTCCAGTTGACCTGCTCAAGGTGAGATCACACCAAGTGTATGTGAAGTCTAATGAACAGAACCTGGATGTGTGAAAAGGTGCAAATCCCTATTTAATCGATTGAAGAGTCACCGGCTGGTAAACACCTTTATTGCATTCAACACAAACCACAGTCAAGCCTATACTCTGGAAACTAAAGGCCCTAATTTGTGTTACCTGCCCCCTGAGACACGTTTGAATGTGTCTGGTGAGGGAGGTTCCCCAGAGTTGCAACAGACCTTTCCAGAATGATAGCAGAGCGTGCTCAAAGTCACATCATCCTTGAGCTTTCACTGCCTTCCTGTTATTATTGCTCCTGTTACTAGACTTTGGAATGCACTGAGCTCCCAGGTGCTCCCTGCTATTGCCAGATTACACAATACTTGAAGGAATTTTAAAGGCAGCTGTTTTGTGCACACTCTGAAGAAACCGGGGAGGGGGAGAAGTTCCTTTTTCCACTGATACGCAGCGTTACTGTACAGAATTTAACTGTGGCTGATGGAGAAAAGACCTCCAAGAACTCCAAAGTGCAACAGAAGAAGGTAGGGGTGGCTATTCCTGGTAATCCTGTTCTTCATGGCACAGCTGACACTTGGATAGGGGTGGAATGAGTTGTTTCTTTGGGTCAGAAACCAGCATGGAGAGCCCAGAGTTAAGTAACATGGCCAGAAAGGTCTCAACAGGCCAAGTGTCCATCCTGATCTTTGTCTCACGGAAGAACCACACACAATATTTCATGGAATCACTAAGGTTGGAAAAGATGTCTAAGTCAAATAATTTCTTGCTAAATTAAATGGAGGCTGGAAGGTGGTGAAATAGAAGATGATGGAGAACAGAAGAGGAATAAAGTAAGAAACTATTTTAGCTACAGGTTTTTGAGAGGAGAGAATGAAAGGACTTTATAGGTGCAAGGCTCCTTTGCATCTTAAAAATGTGCTGTGCCTGAATTGTGTGACAGGATATACCACTGATGTTACTGCTAAAAATTTTCAGTTCATTTGAATTCCTAGGGACAGGTAATTTATACCAACTGAATGCTCCCTGTCTGTCTCAAGCAGTACATCCCTAATTTCTTCCAGGAGTTTTGCTTGAGGCTGAGTCTGGGCTTGGATACACTGGGATACTTTTCCAGTGTTTGCTTTTGGAAGAGATCTATCAGAGCAATACACAACATTTCTGTGTATTCATGAAGTCTAAAAGTTCAGAATAATTTTCACAGCTGAGATAGTGCAAGAAGAGTTTATATGAGCAGGGAAAAAAAAAAAAAGAAAAAAACAACCCTCCTCATCATAAAAATAGTCACCTAATGCAATATTAAAATAATTCTGTAAAATATTTAAGGCTGGAGAGCAACTCACTTCATTTGCTGCCTAGTACCTCTAATTGTGTGGTTAATATACACATGGGGTTATTTAAGACAGCCAGGGGGTGATGTCAGGAGCTCACTGTGGGCTTGGGGAGCTCATGTGGGGCTTTCACCAGCCCATAGTGGGTTGACCACACCTGTAGGGTGACCCTCAAGAGGTTCTTCAAAGCTCCAGTTGGAGGGTGGTGGAGGAGAAGCAGCTGGGGCAGGGGCAGCAGTGCCCACCCCTGCCCCGGGAGAGCAGCTCAAAAGCATTGCCTGAGAAGGAAAATGAGAAATGTGAGCCACAGGTAGGAAAAAATATGTCTAAATCAAGTTGTGTTTGCTTGGATTTCTGCTGGGAATGTTGCTGCTCCGGGGGGGAAATTGAGGAGCATATGCTGGGTTGGAGCCATGCGGGGTTGGATGCAGAGAATGGAAGGAAGCAGAACGAGCACATCTGTTAAGTTATAGTCCATTTAGGAGGAAGAAGCTCTTGTAATGTTGCAGTGGGTAACATCAGGTAATTTAATCACAGAAAGTGACAATCAAGCTGAGCACAGAGAAACCCCAAGGCCACGAGGGCCGGGGTGGGTTTATCTCAAGTGAAGGGCTCCTGTTATCCTGTTTGAAGGGGTTGTTGGCAGTGCTGGCTGTTCTGAGGTGGAGAGAGAGGCACCATGCTCAGGAGCCTTGGGATCCTCAGAAAATCTCTGCCTGCGGCAGTTCAGGGGAGGAGAGGATAACTCTGAGTGGTATCCAGCTGGTATCCAGCCTTCCCTGAGACCTCCAGAAAGAGGCAGGTGAAGTGAATTAGAATGAGGATTATGGAGGTTTCTGAGCAGACACCTCAATCCAAAACTTCCATGAGTGTTTTTGCTTTCCACTTGTCACATCTGGTCCTCAGAATTCAGTAATCACTGAGAGCCATCATTTTATAGGTGTCTTCTGATCTGTCAGAGTAAACTGTGACAGAGCAAGGAGGGGGAACCAACTAAAAGCTCTTCTCCTTGTGCATAGAAAAAGCAAACTGAGATCTAAAAGCTGCCACTTGTAAGGGCAAAGTTTTCCAAACAGCCTCAGAGAGATGAATGGTAAGCAGGGATCATAAACCAGGGGTGACTGGGTGGTGGTGGCAGAGGCTGGGGCAAGGGAGCCGCTTCCCAGTAAATAAATAAATAAATGTACAGACTGTCAAGAAGACCAAAGGATTATTTATTGTGACAGTTGGGGCATTATGAGAGGAAATAGGCTGAAAAAAAGGAAGAAATATGTCAGCTTTATAGCAGTGGGGAAAAAAATACCACAGAAATTTATTATGGAACAGCTCTGAGGAGGAAGGGACATCAACCTCCTGGGCTGGGAAGCTGAAAACTATACTGAGTAACATCCTCTAGAAAATGTATCTAGCAATTTACCAGCAATTAAAATGGTAAAATGCACAGCAAGGAATGACCTTTCCCAGTCAGGAGATGATGGATGTGCTTGGGTTTTTTTGGCTGTTTTTGTGTTTGGTTTTTTTTTTTGAAGTTTCTGTGGGGAAAGGGCTTGGACTTTATAAAGGAGGACTTTCCCAAGCTGAGCCTTGTCCTGTCGAGGAGCAGCACCAGATGCTTTGGTGGAGTGGGAGGGGTGTTTAATGCAAGACTTCCCCTGTGCTGCTCTGATTTACCTCCTGCTGCACAGCACAAGAGCTGTGTGGCTCCTTGTTTCCAGGGCTTTGGGCTGTCATTTGTCACTGTCAGCTGTCACAGCCACTGAAGTCCAGCAGAGTGACTGGTATTTGTGTGTCTAATGCTGGTGTAGGTGTTGGTGTCACGGCAGGGATGATGTGCCAGGAGCAGTGGAGATTTAACCCTGCAATGCTCAATCCTTGTGGCTGTCACTCAAAGCTCACCTATCCCTCCTTTTTGGCATGTCCCATGATCCTCTTTGCATCCTGGATCTTGGAAAAGTTGGTAGAATGACATATAATCGAGTAAATCAGTGCATTTTGGTGTGCATACAGTGCTTTTGTGGATGATGATTCACATTTCTTCACATAATTGTTCATGCCATCATTATATACCATGATAGGTGTTTTGGGAACTTTAAAGAAAATCTGATCAATTGCAAGACATCTGTCATTAATAAAATTATATATAAAATATAAATGACTGTATAATTAAATAATAGAAAAACCCCAAAGTTTTGTGCATTAATGACTGACTCACCCCCATTAGAAAACCCCAACAAAAACCAAACAACCCCCTCCAAAAAGTGGGAAAACCCCCCCCCCAAAACCTAAGAGAGGAAAAACATCATGTTCAGCTTAGGTTTTGGCTCTGCTATCATGGAGTTTAGTGCAGCACAAAGTGGGAGATTGACTAGTCCTGGTTTGCATTTTGACAGGGTGTATTTTGCTAAGACAAACCAAAATAAGGTCACAGTCTTAGTTTGAAAGTCAATTAACTCAGGGAGCGGAATGAAAGTTCATACTAATCCACTAATGTGCATCTCAGTGGTAATTAATTCAGGTCTTTGTAGTGGCTTCAGGAAAGTAAATTACTGTTCTATAGGAAGAATCTACAAAATGCTTTCTTTGGTTGGAGGGCCTTCAATTATGATGAATAAATAATTGGCGGAGTTTTGTTTTACAAAACCATTGTGCAGTCCTGGAAGGCTGGGATGGATTTTTTTTGGTTGTTGTTGTGAATAGAGCTCTGCAGAGTGAGGGAAACGAGGCAAAGCAGGACCAGGTCAGTGTTTAAGAAGGGAGCTACCATTTAATTTAGCTGTGATATTCACTTACCTGCACTTCCCACCTGACAAAGCAGGGGCAGTTGCTCAGCTGACTGAAAACACAGTAAATATCTTAAATATCATAAAAGATATTAAGATGCTCCTTCCCTGAAGATAACATTGTTGATGACATACTTGATTTCAGCATGGAATGTTTCCTTTGGCACAAAAACGCCTTTCAGACAGTGTTTAATGTCTGTGGTGTCAGGAGGGACTCAGCAAAGGTGAAGGCCAAGGGCAGAGAGAGTTCACTTGTATTGTAAAGGACAGGGAGACACAAGGTGGGATAAGGATTTTTCCTGCAACAGTATGAAATATCAACAAAATCATAAGGGCAAAACAGATCATTTACAGAAAAAAGTGTCAAAAGGGACACAGAATAAGGGCTGTTTCTCAGTCACCCAAATCTCCAGACTATATGTCACTTACCACTCAATTTTTATCAGGTTATGGTCTATTGAGCTCACAGCTGACTTAGGTTATTAAAAAGATGGCATAATGACATGAAATACCTGCAGAGAAATTAGGGGTCTCCATTATGTGGTTTGCATGTTTGAAGTTGATATCTTACTTTACAAATACTACTCTATTTCCTTGTAAATCAGCTCATTTTTAAGTAGTAATTGATTCTGAACTGCAATTACATTTATGTAAAACTGCAGTGTAAGAGTTTCACTCTTTCCAGGGTTCAAAGAGCGGGTGATTCACGAGTTGCAGTTCGGAGCCCACCAGGCGGCAGTGAAGTTACCCAGGACCAGGGGGCAGAGAGGATGGACCCATCTCCTCCTGACTGTGCCCAGTGCTATGACAAGAGGTGACAGACATAAGGCAGGACACATGGAATATGATTTTAAGGATTAGTTTTTCTAACCTTAAGTGGGGACAGATCTAAGCAGATGATGCTGTGGAACCCCCTCCCCCCCACCTTACCAAGCAGTTAAGAATATTCAGAGTGTGACTGTGCTGGAACAGACAATTGTTTTACAAAAGCAGGTGGAATATATCAATCTGTTGCATTGGGCCTGACTCTGAAGGCAAAGAGAGAAAGGAACTAAACCCATCCCTGTGGCTCGCTGCCAAACAACCTGAATCCTGGCTCTGTGCTGGCAGAGCAGGATAATAACACCAATTGGCTCACTGTGTTTTTCAAAAAGCCATTTCCATTCATTCTGTTCTCTAATTGCTACCCCAGCCAGCTCTTCCTTTCCACGTTGTTGTGTTTGGGCTGCAGAGCTGAATTCTGTCGCTATCACTTTCAGCTCATGGTTTGAATACCAACCTGGAGGACCTGTAAGTCAGAGCACAGCAGGGCATCAGCCCCAGCAAAGCAAAACAGCAGCGGGATTGTTGGGTGAGGAGCCTTTTGATAACGAGGAAATCTGTGGCACCTTAGAAAAGGCACATTGCAAACCGGTGGTTGGAAGTGAACTTCAAACAGAGGTGATCCAAGAAGCACCTTGGTGCACACGAAGGGGGGGGGGGATTTCCTCTCTTCAGAGTTGCCCCTGCTGCTGTTTCAGGGTGCTCAAACCCTCATAGTGATGTCTTTTGCATGAATCACATCTCATAAAAGAGCAAAATGTGTGGTGAAGGGCTTTTGATTAGGCCACTCATCTTTTGAAGATCAAGTGTTAATTTTCACAGTTTTTCTGACCTGAGATTTCATTTCACTTCTCTCATGCTTTGTAAGACTTGAGAGTTAGTACAAATTATTAGTGTGGATGTTGTTTAAAATCATATATGAAATGATCAGAAATTACTCCAGAATAGTCAGTTCAGGATAGATTGAGTAACTCACTGGATAACGTGGCTCTTTGTGGACTACAGAGGTGAAAAAGACTTATCTTAAACAATTAGAGTGAGGTGAAGACTAAACCATCACTAATGTCTTAATCTAATAGGTTTTGACACCATGAAATTCAAGCTGGGTGTGAAATCAAGGTTCCACGGTTGTTTACCTCTTGTTTGCTCAGTAAAACAAACCCACCAAAACCACTATTAAATGTTCTTTCATTCGAGACCCAGAATGGATGTTTTGATCAAATCTGGCTTCACAAATGGTACGTGCAACTCATAATTCATGGATAAAATTAATATGAAACTTCTGCTTACCACAAAATATTGCAGTGCTTGGATATTTCTACCTATGCCTGATTTCTGTGTTCCCTTTGCAGTTAGAAAACTGGGATGTGGTACCTCTGGAATGACTCAGTTCATTATTAAAGGATACTGAGCCTGAGAGACTGGAGATAATTACTTTTGCATACTATTAAAAGTGTTCATAAAAATTGACATTATTTTAAGATTCAATGAGAGGTATATGACTAAAATAGCATTAAAATTTTATATTTTACTTTCTACAAATACAATGACATTTAAAATATGACATTTAGGAGCCAGAACCTCTAATATCAAATAATGTCAGCGGATGTGGCAGTATTTCTTCCCTGACTACAGACAAATGGCTGTCAATGTCACCTTCAGCACCTGCCATCACTTATTATCAGCTCTGAAATTCTGTTTGGAAAAGTTTTGTAGCATTTTATAGCCATCAGGGAAGTCAATTAATTAGTCTCCGCTGCTGCATGAACAGTGCAATTACTTCACCATTGCCTTTGATTTTGTTGACCAAAAATATTCAGGCAAATGCTTGGAGTGCAATTAACACGTTGGGGGATGCAGCTCCAATTCTGGAGTCCTTCAGGATTTGCTACGTGTGACTTTAGTTTTCCATCCCTTTTATTTCTGCCCTCATGTGCTCTGTGAGGAAAGCCCTTCTTTAGAGTGCTCTTCCTTTCAAATCTGGAATGTAAAGACTTGGGAATACAAAGGGAGAGTTCTTATTTCAAAATTATATAATCTAAATATCCAGCTGTAAACATCTGGATTTGTCTGTGTCTGGACCTGTTTTCCTCTGGCCATCAGATACCTGAAACGAACTAACGCAGCTCTTCACAATATGGCTTAGTGGGGAGGGTCACGGTTGGTTGAAGGTTGGACTTGACGATCTTGGAGGTCTTTTCCAGCCTTAATGGTTGGAAGAATCTCTAATCACATATCACAACTGTTTTACTTGATTTTATTTTTTTTTTGCCGTTTTGTTTTTGTTTCACTTCTTTCAGTTTTGTGGCTTTTTACTACAAAGTGGGCAACTCTACAAGAGAAGAAAGAAGGGAGCACCTCCTTTCAGATCCCTTCAGTTGTTTGGAGTGTTATATTTTGTTGGTTGATTATAAACATTCTGCTGTTTCCAGTATTAAGGTGAGTGTTGAAACGTGTTCTCAAGGGAATTTGCTCTTGTAGGATTTGTGCAGGAAATGTGCATTCTAATGCTTCAAAAACACACACATTGAAAAGTAGAGTTAATATTTATACCAGCTGTGGAAAATAAGGGACTTTCTGCCCAAGTTATGAGAATGAGAGAATTTTAATAAAACATCAGGAAAGTGACTCGTCTTTCATTTTCACGGGTTTTGGTGGGGGTTGGTTGTTTGTTTTCTTTGGACACATCTGAGTTTTATTGCCAGTGAGGGAACGAAGCTCCAACACTGATGTGACAGTGACTCATCAAGGGAGGGAGATGGATGTCACAGTACTGAAAAGCATCCTTATGAAAACAATTAAAGCTTCCAGAGCTGATCATTAGTTTTAAAGCTGTAATAGACACAGAAAAGGGAAGCTACTTCATTTTAAGATTGTCACCCTTCCCTGTTCTTTCCAATAGAAAAATAAGTGGAGTGTTTTACATGGCATTTTTGGAAGACAACAGAAACTCTTTCCTCGGGAGATAGAAAACCTGATACTGAGCACTTGAAGATTATACAAATCTTACAAACATTATTTAATCTTACAAAGATTAAACAAAAGTTGCAAAACCAGACACAGCTTCAATTGTCTTTCTCTGGCCTTGCTCTGAACACAGGCCAGGAAAAATGTGAAGCTTAAACGAATTAATTCACTCCCATCCTAAGATTGCGGCAACAATTACTCACAATTGCTCACTTGTTTCTGTGATTACTCATCTCTCTGCACAAACCAACAATAGTGGCACCTTTGGAGCATAATGACCCACATCCCAGGATGTTCCAGGCATTCTTCCCCCATGGAATGTGTAATTGAGGTATTGAGCTGCAGACAGGCGGGAGGCACCGCAATTGTTCGAGGTATTTAGTGTGGCTGTACTTCAGAACAGTCCTCCTGCATTCAAACAAGGATAATACACTTCATTGTGCAGGGTGTGCAGCGGGTTCTTTTGATGCAGTTCATCATTCCTATAGCTGGATGAAATCAATGCCATCATTTCAGTCTGGAGCCTGGAAGCTGGAGGATGTCAGTGGAGTTACTTCTTTCTGCAGTCACAGGCTGGAAATGGGCAATAATGTTGTACAGGCCCTAAAGTTTCAAAGTCTGAACAATCAAAACAGTGCAGAAAGTGAGTGTGTGATAGAAACTCCAAGTTAATTTATGTTCACAGCAAGATAAAATTTAAAAAATCCATGCACATGTGGGTTGGCTGGAAGAGCTGGACCAAATTGCCTCCTCCAGCAGCAGGGAATACTTTTCCTGTTTGTATTTTCCATATGCTGGAGATCAGTTTGGTGCCTGGAAGTGTCCAAGGCCAGGCTGGACAGGGGTTGAATCAACCTGGTCTCTTGGAAGGTGTCCCTGGCCACAGCTGAAACTTTGCAACTAGATGAGCTTTAAGGTCCCATCCAGCCTGTTCCTGAAATAAGTGGAAAAGAGGAAAAAATGAGCACCCATTTCTCATGGAAAGAAAAATGAATGAACAAAAGAAATAAAAACATCGAACAGCTTATGTTGCGATAATAATGAGGAAGGGTAGTTTGAATGACTCATTTATGAGCCTAAATTAAACCTACTTCATGTTAGGGAGCCCTGGCAGGGGGGATGACATGGCTGGGATGATAAAATCAGTAGTGAGAACTCATTTAAGGATGAATAAATTGGGTGACAAAAAAAGTAAGAAGAGTAACATTTTATAATAAAATTAATACTAGTTGGTTTCTACCTCAGGAGTTAAAGATCTTCAATGCTTATGGATCAGTGGCCTCAAAGAGAAAGCCAGAATTGCTGTGTGCAACAGAACCTGAGCCCACACCCAAATGGCCTGAATATTCTCTTTACAGCAGAGGTAATCTTTTGGTTTGATCTATCCCTATACTGTTTATATTCAGGGAATGTTTTTAAAAAATAAAAGAAATTGATGTGACTGCACAAGACAGTGAATAGTGAATCTGACCTTTCCCCAGCAAGCAGAATGTGGTTCACACAAACTCAGATTTGTTCCCATGACACAGATTATTCAAATAACAGCCACTTTAACCTGTTCTAAAAATGGGACTAGTAAAGAACACCCAAATAATAATGAATATCTTCCAATAGCCAAAGCAAAGCAGGGCAAATATGGCACTATGGTAGGAAACTCTGCCAGCCTCTGTGAGTTACTGTTTTCACCATAGTGAAGAGAATATGGTTCCAAGAGTGAATTCTTGAGAGGCAAGTGAAAGAGAGATGTTTCTGGGCTTGGATTTGCACTGAATAGCAAATGAACTCAGGGACTTGATGAGACAGGGCAGGGTTCTGGTCTCCATCTGCACTGTCTGACCCAAATTAGATCAGAAATCAGTGGGCTGTCAGGAATGAATCACACTGAATGTACCTAATAATATAACTGGAGCCCTGACAAGAAGAGGAGGGAGAGGTTTTCATGTTTGAAATGCTAAAGGGACACCAGAAAGGAAGGGGAGATGGTCACACTGAGACTGTTCCTGGGGAGTTTGCCTGAAATCAGCCTAATGACAAGATTGGCATTTCTTGCTGAGTAATGACACAGATTTTAGATCTCGGACCTTGTAAATGCTGCTTATTTTTTATCTAATTTGAATTTGTGTTCATTTTTAAATACACATTTTAAGGAAATTTTAGGAAGTGTTTGGGCTGTCTCCAGGTGAGCAGGGGAAGGAGCCAGGGGCAGCAGTGGGACTCTGCAGGAATCCATCCAGGAGCACCAGGGACAGGTCCCAGAGGAGAAACAGCATTCCTCCTGCAAGCAGATGACAATGTTCGCTCCATCACTACATGGATTTACCACAGTCCCTCTCCTCCTCTGTGCCAGCTCCATCACTGCTGGGACCAGACTCTGGTCCACGAGTGCCAGTCCTGGTTTGACAAGGTGTTAAATTACTGTTAGACTACCTCTCTAAGGGCTTGTTTTTTAAAAATAAAATTCCCTCAGATGGGTTCATATTCATTAAATCCAGACATTGATGCTATTCACAATGCCTGTATCCCCTACAAATCCGATAGGAACAGTCTCTTGTAAAAGCTACCGGGGAGGAATTTCAATTCAATAGGAGCAAACAGGCTGGATTATTTCAGGCAGTTCTGTTGTCAATAGGTGGCAATAATATCCTGCACTGTAGCTACTTAATCCATGTTTACAGTTTTCCACCGCCCCAGCTGGAAATTTTATACCAGAGTCTCAAGTTATTTATATCTGCAAAGTTCTGCATTTCCCCCATCATAATTTTTCATGTCACTATAGGGCAGCTATGGGGGAGGCATGGCATGACATTACTTTATTAAAGTTGACACTTTGCCTTGCACTGAATGAGTTTTCATCTGCTGTATTTGCAGCCAAAAGTCATCAGCATTCTGGTCCCGTTTTGCTATCAACTTATGTGCTCCAAAATATTTGCACGGCATCCAATTTATAAACCGGTCAGATACATCCAAGAAAGAGAATTTAAGGACCCAGGCTCGTGGTGCTGGTGTTCAGGCATTTCGGGCATGGAGAGTTGCCCTCAGCATCACTGCCAGCAACGGGCAGGCTGTGCTTTCCACGGGACCTGTCACTGTTTCCCTCTCTGCTCCTCTTTTATCCAGGATGAATCCTGAGCATTTCAAGACACGTGTTTCCTCGTGCCGTATCAGAAAGGGGTGATGACAATAAGACTTCGTGCAAATTTGTCATCTTGGAAGTTTTATGGAGTGAAAATGCATCTTTTTATTTGCTGGATCTCTTTAAACCCTGACAAAGCACGGATTTGTGGGAAACATTCAGACAAGTGTAAAAAGGAAGTGGGATGGACACTGGCAAGTGCTTTTTGCAGGGGTTAATCTGCCTTCTGACAGGCTGTTTATTTCAGTCTCTTAAAAGGTGAGAACACGATTTTCATCCCAGTTTTGCCCTGGCTCATCTCCACAGCTGTGGATGTGCAATATTAGTGGCTGCTCACAAAACACTTCCCCCACACAGGGTTTTAGGGGTTCCAGCGTTGAAACGTCACATTCAGGTCACAGCACAAAGGTTCAGCTTGTGAAGTTGATAAACAACACTCACTAATGTTTTGCTGAAGTCCCTTTGAGAAGAGAAACCAGGATGTTGCATGAATGTATGTTGTAGAATCACTAAGGTTGGAAAAGTCCTCCAAGACCATCAAGTCCAACCCAAGGCCACCACTAACCCGTGTCACCAAGTGCCACATCCCTAATATCCAACTAAACCTCTCCTGATACAACTGGGGCTATATATATGTATATACACATGTATGTGTGTGAACATATATATATATATATATATATATACACACACACACACAGAATGAGGTTACCCTGAGACTTGGGAGGGGGGCTCAAGGCCAGGGTACCATTGGAAGATGCACATCACACCATCTGCACTTCTCATGCTCTTTATTTGATTTTGCTGTGACATTCCCAGAGAAAGACTAAAAGCCCAGGTTTCTCCTCCGGTATCCTCACAGCAATTTCTTTCATTACAATGTGAAAGGATTTTGGTTTTTAAATGAATAATAAAACAAAAATCACCCACACAAGATTAACCATTCCTCCTTCTAGATATAAAGAAATATAATCAATTTGCGCCCAACTTTTGCTTGAAGATAAAAAAACCCCACATCCAATTTCTGCAATCTGTATAAGTTTTTTAGAGTCTTAGCACGGGCTCTTTGGAAGCAGAGTGGAGACACAGGTTCATGCCACATGAAGAAAAATTATAATAATGCCTTTATTTTATTTTGTGCTCCCTTTTCTCATTGAAATATAAAATTAATAAAACCCCGAACAATTAAATCCACAACTCATATTGATGGAAATCAATTAAAATTAGTATCCTCTATTGACTAGTAAGAGGGAAGATATATTAAGAAAATTGTTTCCTTAGGGCTGTTTCTCTTCACTCTCTTCTGCTCTTGATGATTTAATTCTTCTCTCACTGATGTGAACATGGCAGGGCAACAGAGTGGCTGGTCTTGAGTCTTTACATATAGAAATTATTTCTTTTATGTAGAATTCCCTCAAGGAAGGGAAGATGCAAGGATGTAATAGAATTCCATAAGAGTTCTAGCTGTATCGGAGATATTTTACTCCCAATATATGTTAAAAAGCCCCCAAACTGGCCTGTTTTTATAATGTGCAATTCTTCACATATATTTCCTATTAAACTCACAGCTTGTAAAGCAAATGGAATTAATTCCAGGGGTTCCTTAAATTCCACACACTTACAAACTATCTGCAAACTTTCTCCTCTTTCCAGAGGAGCAACAACCTGGCCATGGAACTCCAGGATGGGGTGGAAGGAGCCAACTCTGGTCCTTGATGCCCCCAAACCTCCTTCTCTGCTCCCATCAACCCATCCTTTGTTCCATTCCTGTTTGAGAACCCCAAACCTGAAATTATTATCACAGATCAGTATTTCCTAATAAATTTCCTAAATATTGGATGGGCCAGTGCTTATGCATAAAAAGGTAGATATTTCATATTTTTTTATATTTTGTCCTGAAGTTTTATAATAACCATGATACATCTTAATAATTATTATTTGCATTAGGGAAATGCTATTTTTATTAGGGAAAATACAACAGAATGCTATAATTTTTTTCAGTCCACCATCATAAAACATCTAATACCACATTCCTACGCCCCCTTACTTGCCAGGTGTAATAGGGTGAGATCTTTATCTCTCAATATTATCCACGCTAACCTTGCCAGATGGAGTTCGGGAAAACATTTTGGTATTGATCCCTTCTGGTTTCATCACATCTCCTCTGACAGATTGCTTTTGGGCTGGGCACCCAGGGAATGCTGATTAGGGAGGCCTGTTTATTGTGCCACGGATGGAGAATGACAATGAAGCTCCTCCTGCAAACGTCCTGCCTGGAGAATTACGGCTCCGAGGGAAGAGAAGGTTAAATGCAGATAAAAGTATTGGCAAGTTGGGGCAATAAATCTGATCACCCTCTGGGAATCTTGGAGTCAGGCTGAGCTTTGTGAGAGCTGTTTCCCAGGTGAGGGGTTTAAGGCTGGATATCTAAGGCTGGATCCAAACGACTGGGCGACTCCTTGCTTTGCCCAAGGTGGGGTTTGGGCAGAGGAAGGAGTTTTGCCCTGACACCTAATCCACACCCAAGAGGTGCAGGCAGCCCCTTTGCCACAGAATTTATGGCTTCTGGAAAAATTCTGTTTCCATGGTAATGCTGCTGAGCAGAGATTTTCAGGATTTGGCTTGCAGATTTAGGTGTGTGAATTCTGCCTAAATCCATTTCAGCATTCCAGGCAAAAAGTAATATTTCAAAAAGCACCAGTAGTCCAAACACCCTGGGAGCTGATCCTCTGCTTCAGTTTGGAGTTCCCAGTGCAAGCTGTGACTGAGAGATTGTGCTTGATTCATAGAATCAGTAGTATCACAGGTCAGTTTTTCCTGGAAGGGACCTTTAAGTGTCATTTAATTCAGTCCCCTGCCATGGGCAGGGACACCTCCCACCAGCCCAGGTTGCTCCAAGCCCCGTCCAACCTGGCCTTGGACACTCCCAGGGCTGGGGCAGCCACAGCTTCTCTGGGCACCCTGTGCCAGGGCCTGCCCACCCTCATAGGGAAGAATTACTCCCTAATATCTAATCTAAATCAACCTCAATCTAAATAACTGCTTCTTACGGCTTGTTTACCTTCCCACTTCAAAAAGGAGTATTTGGACAGTTTAGAGCGAAGATTTTACTCCTCTCTGAAATAATCCTGTGGAAAAATTGTTGCTTATCTACATCTGAGTAAAAAAAACCAAATAAAACCGTACCTACTTCCTTTCTTGTTTAAACCTGAGCTCTTTCCACATGGGCCTAAATCTCCCTGAAGGTGCCAGATTAGCACAGCTGTGCAAGAAAAACAGTTCTGCTGATTTTCTGCTCCAACTAAGTGATGGGTAGTAGAAGAGTTATGTACAATTGTGGAGGTAATTACATGGAAAACAGCAGCACGGGAAAAATGGAATGACAAAGGCAGCAGCAATCAAGAATTGATAAAAGAGATGTAACACAGAGCTGAGTGAATTGGTGCAACAGGTTTTAAGTTTTAGGCAAACAGAAATGATTTCAGGAAGAGCACAGACAGCACAATACACCAAACTGAGAATAGAGTAAGAAAAGGGAAATGCAATGAAAGAGTAAACATTAATTACTAATTGTAGAGCAGCAGCACATAAAATGTGTACAGAATGTACATAGCTTAGCAAAGAAATATAGATTAGCTCTGTACAAAGCAATTTCTATAACCTGTTGTGCTCCCCAGACAAAACAGGAATCTTTAGGCACTCACAGTCTCAGCTGTGAAGAAACGGGGCAACTTAGCCCAGAATCAGGACAATCACTGGGGCTGCTTTTTAAGCCCAGTAAAAAAATGTCTTTGCACTTGTCGCATCAAAGGCATTGTGAGTGAAGGAAATGATGGAGTGAAGAAAGAACTGCTTGATTTCTTAAAAGGGGTAAGAAATGATGCCAGTGGGTGGGAGGAAGGCCAAAGTGAAATGTTGGGATGTGAAATGCAATAAGGAATGTAAAAACACAGGGGGGCAATCCTGCCTGGTGTGCAAGAGCTGGAAGTCCTGCTGCTGCCATCGAATCGTGGGAAAACACCGTGTGTGCCTGGGGGCTGGAGAAGTCAGGGAATCACCCACTCAGTTTGTCTGGCTTAGCAAAACCTCAGAAGGCTCACTAGACCATTCTATTCTTCAGCCCAGCCCAGCCCAATCCCACCAACACATCCTGGGCCACTTGGCTGCAGCCCAGACTTCTCCTGAACCACCACCACCCACTGCAACCTTCACCTGGCATCTCTGCCTACACCAAAACAGGATATTCCCAGGGATTTTAGGTGTTAGAGCAGTTCCTGGTAGATCATTTCAGGTAATTGTTACAGAATAATCCAATGCCCTCTGCATAGGAAATAACTCATTTCCAGCTTCAGTGGAATTGGAATTAAATGGTCTTTATGGTCCCTTCCAACCCAAACCCATAATTCTGTGATTCCTGTGTCACATGGAAATTGATTTGGTCCCTTTAGTGCTCTGCAGGTCTCAGAGTCTCCAGCTGAGCTCGTGTTAAATAAATGTTTAACCATTCTTTGGCTGAGTAACACTCACTGAGGTGCTGAAACAAACCAAAAGCACCAGAAGTTAGAAAGTGCCATTTTTTATGAGATTCATCCCCTCCTCTTTTTAGTGTCACCAGATGCTGGAAATTGTGTGCTGTCTGATGTTGGAGATGTTTAAACACTGCTCAGGAAACTCCAAAAACTGTGGATTTGGCATAAAGCAAAACCAATGAAACCAAACTGAGATTTATAATTTCTTGTCATTTATCTTGGAAGGAGTAAATCTGACTCTGCATATGTTCTCTCAACACACATTCTCCAGTCATCTCTAACTTCAACAAACCTTCACTGACCCTGCAGAGATAATACATTTGGGAACAAAACTCTACTTTTTATTTTCCCCCTTGCTTAACTCCTCATTTTGAGGCTGATCATGGGGAAAGTGGCAGTCCTGGGGAGTGGTGCCAAGCTGGCTCGCAGCCCACGGTGTGCTGTGCCGGGAGGTGCCAGCTCATCCATTTGCAAACACCACTCCTCTGATGTGAAACCAGCCCAGGTCTGAGCACTTAATTAACAGGGAAATATGTTGTGCTGGCTGTGGCAAAGGAAACAATTGGCTTTTACAGGTTTTGGGCTGCAAATGTCAGATGTTTAGCGCTTCTTATGTCAAAAACTGCCCCAAAAGCAAAGCTGTCTGTGGGTTGCTCCCTGTCCCACCCAGGGCATCTGACATGATGGATGCAAAACTGGGATTGCTGGCTCTGGTAAAAGCAGCACTTTGCCAGAGATGTGAGGATCCAAGAGAGTCATGTTTTGCTGTTTGGGATATTTAGAAAGGTACCAGCCAGCCGGTGGAGTGTGCATTCCTGGTTTTCATAGAAATCATAGAATGGTTTGGATTGGGAGGGACATTAAGGAGCATCCAGTTCCACCCCTGCCATGGGCAGGGACACCTTCCACTAGCTCAGGTTGCTCCAAGCCCTGTCCAAGCTGGCCTTGGACACTTCCAGGGATGGGGTGGCCACGGCTTCTTGGGGTGACCTGCCCCAGAGAGACAGCAGAGCCCTGAGTGCCCCCACTGGCCGTGCTGGTGCTGACGAGGAGCAGGTGTGCACCATCAACCCACAGGCTCCTAATTAATGACTTAATGAGGAAAAGGCAGGGTCTCCATCCCTGGGCAGCTGCAAGTGGTTAGAGGAGGGAAATCACTCAGGTGGAAGCAGCTGTTGGGTTTTATAAAAGCAGTGCCAAAGATTTAGGTTTTTCTCGGGCAGAGAAGGAAGTGTCTTCTGCTTTGAAGGAGGGATCCAAATGTTGCTGTTCTTCTCTTCTTCAGCCCATCCAACTGCTGGAACTAAAGAGGGAAGTCTTGCTTCTGTCCGTTCTCCTGTCATGCAAGAGACAAGACTTGTTCAAAGGATGCTCTTTGATTCAGTACAGCTGATGGAAAATGAAAGGAAAATTTACTCCTCTTCCACCCCAGGTAAAGGGGTGTAAATAACTCAGTAAAGTCAGTTTTGGGGGTGGGGGTGGTGTGTGTGTGTGTTATCTGTTTAGTTGGCTTTTCAGCCACTGCAAAGCTTTGCCTGTTAAAAACTATTGCTTTTATAGTGTATGTGTGTTGGAGAACTGATGTGAGAAATCTGATTTAACACATAAATTGCCTTCCAAGTGTTTTTTTTTTTTAAGTAGGCTTTGAAAGATCTAGTGTTCTCTCTTGATTTTTTTTTTTTGACATATTTAATTTGTCCTCTTCTGTTGTCAGACCTGCCGATATTTAATTCTTATAGTCTTAAATAATTTCATGGTGCAACTTGTGTCTCTAAATAAATAAAAACACAATAACCCCAGTGAGTGAGGCAGGCACAGGCAGTGAGTAATTGCCAGACAAGGCAGATGCTGCATTTGATTCCTGAAGAACTTTCTTCAGCAATAAAATGCTCATTTCTTTATTTTCAAAGCATGAGGCCTCAAACTCTGCTGCTTTGAGATTGCAGAGCTATAAAAGAAATGGAGTCATCCTTTTCTCTTCTTCTTTTGACTCTGGCTGCAGGAGCAGCATAAAGATATTCCAATTATCTCATTCCAATTGCCCCTTCTTGGGAAGGGACAAGGGAAAAGGCTGGGATAAAGCGTTTTGGAGGCAGGGCAGCTTCTTGTGGGCCTGAGGTGAGGGAGGGCAGGGGAGCTGGGCACAGCAAAGCCCCTGGAGCAGGGAGCTCCCACTCTGCTCAGGGCCCACCCCAAGGGGACTGTGTTAATTCCAGTGTTTGTTTGAAAAATGCCTCATTGTGAAGCTTAATTTATGTTTGATAAAGTTGTGTTATTGATATCTAGGCCATCAGATGTTTTCTTAAATTGGTCAGGCCTATTTCTGTGTTGTATGATGATGGGTAGCCAAGCAAGCACATCTAAGGACTAGAAATCACTTGGCAACTCTGCTTAAGCCATCCAAAAAGCTTTATTTCTTTCTTCATTTTCTTCTTCATGAAGCATTAATGTAGATTTCTTTATCTTTCTGTGCTCAGTGAAACAGAATTTAAAAATTGCACAATTTTACCAACAAATCAACAAACATGGGTTTTGGTTTTGTGGGTTTTTTTTAATCTGTTAAAAGGAAATATTGGCTGAATGAAGTGCTGCCTCTTACCACACTGTTTATTTGGAATATATGGCCTTGAGGAGAGTGTTTTTATGGCAAAGGAATACTTCTCAAAACTTTGAGCTGCCACGTGCAGAGGGGTAACAACCAGCTCTGGTAGAGTCTGTGCTGTGCAATGTATGGGCTGTTCTCCAAGATTTTCCTGGGAGTGCAGAGAATGAGCAGTGAAAGCTGCCAGGCCTGCAATCTGAACAAGAAGTTGAAATACAGTGCTGTTAATTCACAGTTTGCTGGGCATTGCCTTCCCCCAGACATCCCTGATCTTAATTTGCAAGTGGCTGCAGAAGGTGGCTTTAAAAGCTAAACTGAAATCTCTGAAGGTTTATGTATTTAAATGCTCGACTCAGATGCTTTTTTATTTTCTATGCCCACCAAATATTAACTGTGTTTTAAAGAGAATGTGTACTTTGATCAAAGCCAGGGAAGATATGGCAACTGCAGGACTTACACTTAACATAAAATCTATGAAGTTCTTGAGCATCAATGAAGCATTTGCAACATGCTATTTGCACTTAAATATTGATTATGATGTTAAAAAAATTAGATCTGGATACAAAGTGAGCCCATCCAACCACTAGAGAGTAAGAATAAAGGTGTTGAAACTCAGAGCTTTTAAAAACCTCTAAGAATAAATTATTACACTAGTTTAATCCTGATACTTAGTGAAATATTCTGGACCAGTGGCTGAGGTTTTCTGTGAAGCAATTTTGATGCCACTGGTGGAGGATGCTATTATTTCACATTTAAAAGTGTCTTTCACAAGGAGCAACATGTGCTGTAGGACTCGGGGTCAGTGGAGCTGAAATGATGCACAACATGAGTAACTGCAGTGAAAGGACTGGGGGGAAAAACATCCCACCTTCCCTGGGGGATTTCGATGTAATTTCTGACTCTTCTGTCTTGGAAAGCAAATCCTGCTGTGTGAAATCAGGAGGGGTCAGTTCTCTTCTTCCAGGCCATCCCTTGCCAGTGCCTAAATAATCTCCTGGGCAGTACAAGTGCCCTTGTTTATCCCTTTGGGTTTATACTTTCTGCACACTGAAGTGTGGTACAACCTTACTAGTTTTCCTTAATTAGCCTGTTAAACTGAGAGTGGATCCCAGGTCTGAAGTTGTCAGCACAGGCAAGTCTTGGGAACGTCATCCTTTAGTTGTATTTGTTTACCCCGAATGAATCCAAAAAGATGATGATCCCAATTTCTTCAGGGAGTCTGTTTAAACTTAAACTGAGTACAAGCAGTTTGAGCCCCCCTGGGTGGGATGGTCTGCACAGGTATCAAAATCCACCTGCAACACATAGGAGAGAAAAAGAGGACAGTGGTTGGGGTTTGGAGCAATATTATGGCTTGGTGAATGTGCTGATTGCTTTGCCTGTGTCTGCCTTCTAAAATATGACATTAACCTTATAGAAACTGGAGATATTGTGGAAGTTATTGCATTGCTGCATTCTCCATGTGCAATGTCTTGATTTACTTGGCTCTTCAGAAAGATCTCATGGCAAAAATGACAATTAAGGAATATTCATATAGGAAGTGCCTGAGAAGAAATCAGGGAATAGTATGGCTTGGGTAATTAAAGCAAAAAAAAAAAAAAGAACAGCAGAGTCCTACAAAATAATTGACAGTGCAAGGGAGATTTATCAGCTGCTCCTGCTGGTGCTTTCAGGTGGAGACGTGCAGCTTGATGGGAAGGTAACCCCTGGAATGAACTGAAATTCTTGCCACACACAATTTGCAATTAACATTTTGGAGCTTTTTCTCTGTAGGCAACTTTAAAGGCAAGAGCTTAGAAGGATAGAAAAGGGATTATATGGTATTCACTTTGATAATGAGGAGATCAAGATTGATTGCAGAAAATCACAATGCATAGGAGAAATCATCATGTTTCTAGGATTTAAACCGACAGGATCACTAAACATGAACTGACAGGAGTAGGTAAGAACTTCCCTGAGGGCAGGTTTTTCACCATTAGGTTTTTTGCACCTTTTTTTTTTTTGCCAGTTTTTACTATTACACTTGTTACCACCAGCCCAGACAGGGTTTAAGATTGAGTAGTCTGGGAGACTGAGATATACACCAGCATTTTTAAACTCCTGGTAGGTTTTAAGAGCAAAGAGTTGTTCTGGGCATAGACTTGAAATATTTACAACACTGTCAAGGTTCCTTTGAAGTCTTTTAAATGCACAGTAAAATTGAGGGCCAACCTTTTGAAGATGGAAAAGGGAGGCTTTGAGGGGGATGTGGATTCCTCTACAGAACTGATTGGCCTCACTCTGAGCAGGGATGTGGGAATGTACCTGAGGGCTCTGCATCCTGAACACTGGCAGTGGCTGCTACAGCTGCTTCGGCTGAGCCTCAAGTGCTGTGGGAAGTGCCTGCAGCTCAGAAGGGCTTCAGGTCTTGGGTCAAAGCTTCTTCTAGATGTTTCTACATGGATTTCTGCATGTTCTTACACCTGCTCCAGCCTGGTCAGGCTTTGGGAGGGAGGGGAGCAGAGGTGTCCCAGCTTTGGGAATTCAGTAACCAGCAAGGAATGGCCAAGCAAGAGAAACTCTGAGAGGGCCTTTGGGCAGAGTGGGGTTGGGCTCCAGGCTGGCACCCCCAGTGATGGAGCCCTAAATGTCCAAGATCTCCTCCTTCACTATTTCTGTTGTCTCTTGGAAGCCTCACAGGGAATAACCATTCACTAAATGAGCTCTTCGGGTCTACACCTGAGATTTGATGTGAAAGTCAAGTTGCCCACTGCTTGTGAAGATCCTCATGTCCTGATGTTTGTCATAGAAAATATTTCATGTTTGGGATTTTTTTAATTGTAGATCATGATTATTCACGGTAATGTCTTTTATAATCACAACTAAAGATTAATATGTATTTTTAAATCAAGAATAAGTGAAATCGGACTGTAGTCTTAAAAGATGGAATCTCTACCTTGTGGATCATTGTCATCTAGACTGGAAAAAGAGGAGAAAGTAATACAGGCATGACCCTCCATCCTTTTTTTTTATTTTTTACAATTCTGATTGCAGGATTGTGAGATAAAGATAATAACAATATGCCAAAAAAGTTAGAGAATTAGTGACACAAAATAGGGAATATTTGCTTTTAGTCATACATTTTTAGGCCAATCAAAACATACATTCTTAAGTAATGAACAAATAATCTGTTCAATGGTTTAGCTGTGTTTGTTTTCTTCAATATTATATTGTCTTATGAGGCAATTGATGAAGTTGGAGAGAAACTGTGCAGCACAGTGTGAAATGATATTTGTAACTCTGTCTGGGACCCAATCACAGCTGATGGATTTCTGCTGGGCAGACCATAAATTCACTGCTCCCTTTAATATTCTCCTTTTATTATTACTTGCATATTGGTTGTTGCTGTGCCATGGAAAACTAATTTAAGGCTATGTAAGAAATTTTGCCACTAGAATGGGAAGATCAAGGTTTGAAGCTGTAAACAGTGAATTATGATTATCACTCACTTGTTAAGCTTTCTCTGGTCTGATTCAGTTGGCGGTGGATTCCAACAGTTAAAAAGGACAATTCTTAAAAAAAAAAAAAGATAAATTGTGAAAGGCTAAACTGAACACCAGTTTAGCTCAATAAAGCTCTTTAAGTATAAATAACAGCAAAGAGCCACTGATTCTTGCTCAGGGCTATTATTGACTTGAAGAGAAGGCTCACACATATCAATCAATAGGTAGGTTTGGATGGGAGGTTTTACTATGAAGTGACATGAACTGAAAAAGTGACCTGGAAAAAAAAAAAGGGACCTGAAGTTAACTCTCTTACCATGTTGTGTTTCATAAAATGGTGTTTCAATGAGAGTGCAGTTGCAATGAAACGGAAGGTTTTCTTGAGACTGAAAAAAAAGTGGTACAAAAATTGGCAAGAATATATTTGTGTGTTACTTGGATACTGCAATTGAGCAGAGATGCTGCTGTGGAGAGCAAATTGATAGAGATCCCATCTAAACTGAAATGTATCCCTGGAAGTGTCCAAGGCCAGGTTAGAGAGGGCTTGGAGCGGCCTGGGCTGGTGGGAGGTGTCCCTGCCCATGGCAGGGAGTGGCACTGGGTGGGCTTTAAGGTCCTTCCCAAACCAAACCATTCCACGATTCTGTGTGTGGATAAAAAAAAGACTGATTGAATTTTAAGGAAGTGGATGAGAATGAAAACTTTAAGCAGGTAAATTATTGTGTAACTCCAGAGTTAGAGAAGGAAAGGCGAGCAGAAGAAACAAAAGCCCTGACTAAGCACTCTGTGTTTATTCTGTATTTGTAACCCTTTGTTACATAAATGTAGCTGTATTTTACTTCAGGTTCTTTGGCCTTGCCGGAGATGTTGAGAGTGCCTGAATATCCATGCAGTGATTCCTGCACTTTCCTTTTCTTGAATTCTTCTGGCACAGCTGGAATCTGATTATATTTACAGAGAGAGTCACTGAAGTCAGATGGACTGAATCTCTCTGGGCTGGTTTTGTGTCTCTGACTATGGGAGGGGGACAATGTTGGCTCTGTGCTCCTGTGGGGAGAAGAGCTGTTCATCCAATCAGGACTAAACATCCTCCTTTCCCCCTTGTATTAGCAAGAAGTTGGTTACAATCTAGTCATTTCTGTGACCTCTTTCTTCCTGAACAAAAGGTTAATTCTGAACACTTCAGTTTCTAAGAGAAGTTCTGGTATCTGTTGATTTTTTACTTTAGGAGAGCAAACTCCTCTCTGTAGGAGAGCTCCAAAGGGCCTGTTCAGAAACCACTCTTGATGTTAAACACCTTTGAATAAACTGAGTTAAAACAATTAGAAATATCAGCTTGAAGTATTCCCACTTAATAGCAGAGAGAGTAAATCAGTCTAGCAGATGAGATTGTTCCTGAAGAATGCCAAGGTCCAGCTGCTGGTAGAGGGGCAGGGCAGCTGCCACCTTCTAGAAAACGCATTACAAATTGCTTTTTGACTTCCTGTGATTCTTGATAATTGCAGGTCATCTAGAAACTTTGAGTATGTGTTTTTAAAGCTAAACTGTCTGTATGTGACTGAGTAAAAAATGAGCCTTGTTTGTATCTTTAATGGGTTGAAGAATTAAAGAATGGCCTTGTACAAGGAGGTGTTAAATTCTGTTTGCTTTTATAGGTTTTCAATCCATATATCAAAATATGGCCTGTTTTATTGACAGTAACTTTCAATGCAATACAAATTTTCTTTCGAAGTGGTCCTTCTGCACAGGCTGAACAAAAGAAACATCCGCAAAGGGGTTATCCTGTTGACTCCTGGTTTTCTAGTGTATTATTCCTTCTTATTCCTGAGGTGTAGAGATCTATCTTTACATCAAATTAACTTCAATCAATTTAACCAGTCTCAAACCTTCTATGTGCTAATAGTTCATGCACAAATGTCTTCCGACAGTATGATTATCTTTATATTTTTCTATGGAAGTTCTACAGAAACAATAGAAAATAACCAGATGTCCAACCAACCAACTAATCTGTTGTAGTCTAGTACCAGGCAATGATATTTTCTGCTTGCTGGGGATTTTCTTTGTCAGTGTTTATTATATTTCTTATTGATACATAATAAACACAACACATTCAGTTTCAAGCAAGAGAGTTCATTTATATTTATCCAATGCCTGGATAAATAGGATTACAAGGAGCCAGACTCTCTGTTTGCAGATGGAGCCTCAATTTGCATTCCCTGACTGTACTCCACGGTGTTTACATATTTCTAACTCCCTGTTAACTAAACAATATCAGTGGAATCTCATCCCAGTAATTACCATTTGCAGTGTCAGCTGCAGAAACTCAGCTGAGATGGTTTTCACAGTGCCAGTGAGGTGGTGGGAAAACCCAAAGGCACAGGGATTGCTCGAGTGCTGTGTAGAGAGATGTTGATATTCCTTGGACAGCCTCTGGAAGGAAATGGCCCCTTTGTTTGCTCCACAAGGGTGGAACTTGGTGTATGTTTATTGTGAGTGAAAGCTGGGGGTGTTCACCTGGAGAAGAGAAGCTCCAGGGAGACCTGAGAGCCCCTTCCAGAGCCTCAAGGGGCTCCAGGATTGCTGGAGAGGGACTTAGGACAAGGAATGGAGGGACAGAACAAAGGTGAATGGCTTCCCACTGCCAGAGGGCAGGGATAGATGGGATAACGGGAAGGAATTATTTCCTGTGAGGGTGGGCAGGCCCTGGCACAGGGTGCCCAGAGAAGCTGTGGTTGCCCCTGGATCCCTGGAAGTGCCCAAGGCCAGGTTGGACAGGGCTTGGAACAATGTGGGATAGTGGAACTGGTCACTGTCTGCAGCTGGATTTGGTTGGGGCTGTGTGACACTGATCTTGCAGCAGTTTGGCTTTGCAGGCAGCACAGCAGCTTCATTGGTTCTGAGTTTTCTTGTCTTACAGTTCTAAGCTTGGTAAATAATTTAAGGTAAAAGGAATTTAAACTTCAAGAATTGATAAGGGGCTCAACTTATTATTTGCTCCTGTCCCTAATGGCATCTCAGTGAGGTTGTTATTGTCTCCTCTGTCACACACTGGGTACAAGGATGTCTCTGCTGGCTTTGGGAGTCAGCTCAGGGGGGCAGGTTTGAGCCTTGAACTTGGGTACAAATCAGTGTAACATTGCAATGTCAAGAGAATAGACCAGGAACAAGAGAATTGTGGTTGTGGATTCATGTTTAATCTCTCTGAAGGTATGAAAGACACAAAATGTCATTCCAGTCCATACAAGAAGAAGGGCAAGGGGCCTTCCAGGGAGGTTTTCTCCCTGCAATAGATCCCACAGCTGGGAGTCAGCAGAAAAAGAATCAACATCTCATCTCAGTCTCTCCTGTGCCCTGATACAGGTCAAGTTGTGCCTCAGTCCCAAACAGGCAACCAGAATATTTATTGCCACTCATGGAAAGAATGGATAATTACTTCTTAGTTTATACTGCAGTATTTAGAAGCACTTCTCCAGGAAATAGAAGGGAAATGGAGAAATATGCTATTGAAAAGCAGCAGTGAAATCCCATTTGCAGCTGTACCAGTTCAGAATTTTTCCTTGATGATTCTATTCTGAGAAGAGCCTTTTCTTTACAGTGAATCCTGACCTTTCTCTTCAACATGAACTTTACAGGGTGCTCCTTTCCTTGGGAATATAATAATAGAGATATAAAAACCCCTCATGAGCCTCACTTGTAACTTCCTACTATGTTCCTGTTCTATCCTCTGTCCTCAAAAATGACCTTTCATCACCCATGTTAGGGAAAACATCCTGATGTTGTAACATGTTTCTGGATGGAATTATGGCTTTGACTGGAGGGATCTGCAGCCATGCTGAAAGTCAGGAAAATAGAGCAAGTGCTGATTTGTGGTCTCCCACTAAGCAGAGTTTTCCATCTAATGGGCACTGAAATATCCTCTTGACCTCTGCAATCAGCTGCCAGGTCACTAATGAGCCATCTAAGAAGGGTTGAAGTCTCCCACTAAGGTTTTAATTGTATTGGAACTTTGGGGGAGCAATTTTTGTGCAATTTGTGCCCCAATTTACACATGGAGCTGCAAATGTGACGGTGGCTTTTATTTCCTTCATGCTCTTACATTCCAGGAGACTTTTAGAAATCCTTTCAAAACAGTTTCATCACTGTTACTGTAATCACTGCACAAGTGGGAAATCCTGCACAGGATGCCTCTTGTTGCTATGGGAGGTTGTGGTGGCAGCTCTGCTCACAAATTGATATTATCAATCACAATTTAGTCATTACAGGATTCTGGGAAGATACTTGGCCTGGAAATGTTTGCTGCTTTTGCTGCAAAGCACTGAAGGTCTGTGGTGCCTCAGAGTTTGAGAACTTTGAGTCTTTCTTTAGGGATTGCAGGAATATTTGGATTATTTGGGCATTTTTTAATAGGAGTGTTTCCTTATTGGGGTTATGAGGGCACATGTCCTCTACAAAGCCTTTTTGAATTGGAGGACTCTGCCACTAAGGCAGATGGTGCATTTCAAGTGAGATCTGAAGGGTTTTTTCAGACTCAGAGCTACTTGCATTACAAATTCCTGGTTGCTCCTTGTTCATATATTACCAGGCCTGTGCTGATAGAGAACAATGAGGTGGAGGATGACAGTTCCATGCATAAGCTGTAAAATCCCTGCTTTATTACAGAGTTGAATTGGGAATTGCACCTTGGTGCATTCAGAGAGACAGGAAAATGATAACCCAGATCAGACAAAGCTCTAACCCCAAATCCCTGTCTGTCCAATCCCAGGTTGCACAAGTGTCATACAGGCAGGAGAGCTGGAAGAAAAAGTCTTGCTTATGAACCCTGGATACTAAGGATCTGTGGGATCCAGCAGCACTGGTCTTGATCAGGATTTTCCAGCAGGAATGGGGAAGGATTGTCTTCATAGCTGGACTTCTTGAGCCCTCTGATAATTCAACACGTGTTTGTGTGCATGTGGGTAATAGGAGAGCTACAAAGAGCTTCAGTGCTGTGCAAATCCCACCTTGAGGCATGAATTTCCAATTATAAATTACTGGGCACACAGGATGGCTACAGTAGAGACTTTAATAATGGCTAATTAATTGTATAAACACATCAAGTGTGGAAAGGGAAAGAGTGGCTGGCATGAATAACAATTAAAGGCAAATTATCAACCATAACTTTAAGCAAACCCAAATGGAGAAATACTGATCTAACTAATTAGAAATACTAATCTAGATTAGAAAACTAGGAATTTCTAAATGAGAAATACTAATCTAACAAAGCTGAGATGCACCTGGTCATGTGGGGAAACACATGTACTATCAAATGAAGAAACAGTTCCAAGTTGGCTTTTGTCCTGTTTTTCATATCACCAATTCCTCTAATTTTTGTTTTAAAACTAGAACAAAAGCCCACTATCAGTTATGTTGCCACAGAAAGATCTTCTGTGGTTATGTATTGCACATCTCTCATGTTTATTTAGCACAATAAACAACACAAAGACAGCTTGTAGGAAATGAATCCTCTCTGCATTATCTTGTTATCTGTATTTCCTGTGGAAGAATGAGTGCTGGAATTATTGTTTACATTTTGAATTGGAATATAAATCAACTCACAAGAGGAAAATAATTGGTTTCCCCACAGCAGCTTCCCACATTCCCAGGTTCAGTATTTAGACTGCAGTATTCAGTGCAAACATTGAATTTCCCTGCACAGTGTTAAAAGCTGCCTTTATGGCGAGATGGGATGAGTGCTATCTCAGATAGTCAGGAACTTATCAGCTCTTTCAATAATAAAATCAGATCTTGAAGAATAGAGCAGTAAAAATGTTCATCTGATGTTTCCCCTGCTGAAACAAGACACTATTACCTTTTTTCATTTGGCTCATTCCTAAGCACGGCACCAAAGTCGTCTTGGCATGAAAGTCCTCCTGGGCTGTCAGGAAGGAGAGCAGTGGTGTACAGAAAACCTCATATTGCAGCTGAATGAGCACTTTGTCCTCTTAAAAGTGCCTCAGTTTTCTCAACCTTGAAAGTTTTTGGAGAAGAAAGTGATGGGCAAATACTAAAATGATTCTGTCCCTGGCTTGTGGCTGTGCTGCCTGCGAGGAGTGTAAAGCAGAAAGACAAAGGGATACCTGGAGGCTTGGACATATTCAGTGTTGGGTGCTGTGTTATTGGGTGGGTCTGTTGGCTTTTCAGGGATCTGGGATAAGATGAACATTTTCTTTAGGAAAATGCTATGGGAAGTAATCTAAGTAATTTCATTTTAAAAACAGAAGCACTGTTCAAAAACTGGGACTTAAAGTTATTTTTTTTTAATGGAACACCAACTCTTTTCTCTTTATTATTGAACCTGAGGGGTTCCATCTTCTTAAGTCTTTGTCATGTTAGGAAAGCTGCAAGTGTGCTGTGCTTCCTGTGTGCTCTGGTGGGGTTATCTATGCAACTGCTGCTGGGGACAGTGAGACACCCTCCCTTTACATCATGGAGCTGTAGAGGGCTTTGGGTGGGAAGGGACCTTAAAGATCATCCTGTTCCACCCTGCCATGGGCAGGGACACCTTCCATTAGCCCAGGTTGCTCCAAGCCCTGCCCAACCTGGCCTTGGGCACTTCCAGGGATCCAGGGGCAACCACAGCTTCTCTGGGCACCCTGTGCCAGGGCCTGCCCACCCTCACAGCCAGGAATTCCTTCCCAATATCCCATCTATCCCTGCCCTGTGGCAGTGGGAAGCCATTCCCCTTGTTCTGTCCTTCCATGCCTTGTCCCAAGTCCCTCTCCATCTCTCCTGGAGCCCCTTTAGGCACTGGAAGGGGCTCTCAGGTCTCTCTGGAGCCTTCCCTTCTCCAACTGAACACCCCCAGCTCTCCCATCCTGGCTCCAGAGCAGAGGTAGAATAAAAATGGAACCAGTTTCTCAAGACCCAGCACTTATTAATTAGAGGATGAAGTAAGTAATTGCTGCACCATGAAGGTTTGTATGCAGATAAATGTGTGTAAAGGTGACAAGAGTAAACTAATTGAAACAAAATTACATGAAACATTTGCCTGGTATCAAGTGGGCTCAATGTTTGTGTTATGAGCCCTGGCAGAGGGAATGTTTAATATCTGAGCAACTGCTTACAGGGAAACACTGGGACTAATAAAGAGTCTAATCCTCAAAGTGCCTTAGCACTTCTAAATGTCATTAAAAGTCACTCCACAAGATAAGAGCTAAATATATATTCCTGCTATCAAACCCAGATTGCTGTGGGATGAGCATGAAACTGTGCATGTATAATGTCCTACACCTCACATCAGAGGGGATGTTCCACTTAGCACTAGAGATGCTTCTGGGGCTGGTTGGTTATATAATTAGCACAGAATGTCCTGAGCTGGGTGGAACCCATGAGCATTGCTGAGTCTAACTCTCAGGTCTCCACAGGACAGCCCCAAGAATTCCATCGTGTGCCTGAGAGCATTATCCAAATGCTTCTGTAGCTCTGACAGGCTCAGGGACTGTTGAATTTCTGATTCTAATAGGTTTTTTGTTTCTTTTAGCTATTCCCATATGCAGCTGTAGGGACCTGTTCTTGCCTCAGCCCAGCTTGTGTAACCACTGTGGAACAGCAGAGCTGGGGACCACTTTGGGGTTGGCCTTTCTGGTCAGGTGTGGCTGAGAACCACAAAATTTCAATTTGATTCTCACTTAGAACTCAGGTTTAGCCTTTACAACTTTTGACTGTAAAGCGAGGCACCAGATGACTGAAACTCCAGGTGTTTGTGGCAACAGCTCTCACATCTCATGTGCAAAGTCCTATTTTTGCATAATGATCTTGATGGATTAGTGGTCCCCATGTCTGATTTGTCAGCCTTGGGGATAGTGCAGAGCTGGAAACAGAGGTGTATTTGGGAGGGGGGGGACCCCCAGCATGGCCTTGCTGAGGGCAGGGATGAAGTGTGGCCCATTAGGAGTGGGGTACAGACTGAAATTGGGGCTCTTTTCTGTGTGCTCCTGGCTGGGATGTAGCTGGTCAAACACAGGACAGTGCAAGGGAAAATCCTCCACCCTTCCTTTTTCCCTTGAATCTTCCTGTTAATAGCAGGGATGATCTCACTCTGTGGCTTATTTATTAGTTAAGAGGCCAGTCTGGGTCTTATTTTAAGTTTGAGGAAGAAATAATTATTCTAAAATAGGTATTTCTATTCAGATAAGTGGAAACCATTTCAAGATTTTAAAAATACAATTAAATTCAGACAGGAAAAATGAAATCAAAGCATCAAGGAACTTGTGTCCATGAAATATGATGTTTGCCAGGGTGCAGTGACACTCCCCACCCCAGTGCAGTGTGATCACAGCAGTGACTAATGCCTGTATGAGCTCAGAGGAAGTTTTTAAGTGAAATATTTGCTATTTAATCCATCCTCCAGTCAATTTTCAGGGTCTTTCTTGAAGCGAACGCACATTCAGTGCAATTATCACCTCCACAAGATCATTTCTGTGAGAGCACAAATAACTAATTAGCCATTCTTCACTCCACGAAGGCCATGTAAGCAATTTAATTCACTTAGTCATCTTGAGACTACTAAGAAAATACTCCCATTACCAGCAGCGGGGAGAGAACCAGCACAGCCCATCTTTGGTTTGCTGTTTGGGTGATTTCATACAAAGCTGCTCAGGCTGTAGGAAGAAAGAATGAACTGCTGTTGTAATATGAAACTGCATTAAACTACGTTTAAAAATTAATTTGACTTCTAATTGGAAATCCTCCAAAATTAATGGTTAAATCCTTATAGCAATACATTATAAAAGGTGGCCACTGTCAATTTTTAATGGATAGGTTTAATTATCAGATAAGGACATAGAAGCAACTTGTTTCCCAGATATAAATTCCCGTTTTCCTGAATCTGGTCATCAATTTTTTCCCACGTTGCTTGTTCCTTGAGCTTTAATGTTGATTGGTCAACCTACGTTTGCCTTTGCACAAGTCTTTAAAGATGAATCTCCCTCTGTTCTTTTTCCAGTCCCTTTCCTTCACTTTTTTCTTGCTCATTTTAGTCCCTAAATTTTCACTTCCTCAGATGCTATTTTTAGACGTTTGTTCTGAATTTCCCAGGTCTCTGTGAGTTGTTCAGAATTCACTCATACACTTGACTGAAGCCAAATAATTTGGATTTTATATGTTTATTTTTTTTATCTGGTCAAATACTAAATTAAAATAATACTAAATGAAAGTATTACTAAATGCTAAAATGTTTCTAAATGTAACCTCTTTATTGATCTCAGAGCACTGTTGAGGTTATGAAGATTAGGTGACAGATCTCTCAATTTGATAAATAATATAGCTTTAAATATACATATATTTGGGTTTAAGTATATATTAAACACAATGTCAGAGGTGTGTATATAATAAATATAAGGCATAAAACATGGGCAAGAAACGTACTGTGTATTTTTATTGCACTGTCCTCTCAATCCCTGTTAATATAATGTTATTAATTAAATTATTCATATTTAAGGATATTTTACGGTTTATGCACCTCAGTTCTTTTCCTGAATAATTAACTGTTGTTCAGGAATGCAATAAATAATCTTATTGTCTTCAAGCATTGTCTCAAAATTCTGCAGTCAATGAAGAAAACAAGTTAAAATTCCCAACAGCCAAATAGTCCAAGGTTTACCTTATCCGTCTTAGCAATTCCAGAGCCACCCCTGTCCATGGTGATGCCTGGGCTCCAATTATATTTAGAATAATAGTACCATTATATTTGAAGGAATTGTTTGCTCCCCTCTGAATGAAAATAATCCTTGATCTAAAGTCTCCTGTGTGTGGTGAGAAATATCAGTTTTTGCAGCAATTGTTCCCAAGTTAGTCTGATTGTGTGGGGAGGAACTCTGAGGTTCTGTGCTCATGCAGAAACAGTCATTTCTCTCTTTTTAAATTCATGTATTTTTTGAATTATTCTATAGGATATTTATTAAACATTTAAGAAGCATAAGGAGAGCCTTTAAAATAAATGGTTGAGCCCAGCCAAAATATTTTTCATGATTTATAAGATGTAAAGATTTGCTGCACTATGAATCTTGAGAAGTGCTTATAACCATAGTATTTATCTGTCTCTAGATTTCTCCTGATTCAGAGTTTTATGGTAATTAACAGTGAGTAATGGTGACTTGCTGAGTTATCTTTCAAATTTTAATCACCTAAACTTAAATTTTATGTTCTTGTGAACTATTAGCACGAGCAATCCCACAGTGTTATCCCAAATACCTGATGATGCTTTGAAAATGACAGACAAACTCTGGGAGTTCTTGATGTAGGATCAAATAAGGGTTTGGCAAAAGATGAAGAGTTCTCTGGGAAAGATGGTCTGGAAAATCATAGGATAGTTTGGGTTGGAAGGGACTTTGAGGCTCATCTCATTCCAAACCCCCTGCCATGGGAGGAACACCTTCCAGTATCCCAGGTTGCTCAGAGCTTCATCCAGCCTGGCCTTGGGTCTCTCTTTTATTTCAGAAATAGCAATGATTAAAATAAGGGGGTTTGAATTATTTCAACCACCCCCAGGAACTGAAGTTATGAGTTCAGATTTTAATGATGTGATGTGAATTCACTGGTTTGACACCACAAGGGGTTGTCTCTGTCTTACCGGATTCAGGATATGCTAAAAACCTGCATGGGGTCAAAAAGTGAGCAGAAGGTGCTTGTACCTCAGTTTTAGGGAATATTTGGATCAGAAACAGCAAAGTGTTATTGGCAGTGGTGTCTTCTTGGCCTATCACAGAATCCTTTAGGTTGGGGAAGACCTCCAAGGTCACAGAGTCCAATCCTTCAGTGATCACCACCTTGAGCACTGAGTGCCAGTTCCAGTCACTCCTTGGACACCTGTAGGGATGGAGACTCCACCTCCCTGGGCAGCCCCTTCCATGCCAGACCACCCTTTCCATGAGGAAATTCTTCCTGAAAGAGTTTCCCCTTTGCCTGTGTTCCTCTCTGAGCATTGGCTGTGGGTGGTGATGAAGGACATGGGTTTTAACATCCATAATCAGTATGAGCTGGTGCAGCTGTTCTAATGTTTCTATGTTATTTCCTTGTGTGTTTTTGTAAAAAATCCCTAAAACTCTCTACCTTTTATTCCAACTCTAATTTTTCTGCATCAAATTGGGAAGGGAGATGTTGGAATACCTTGGTTTTCCAAGTTCCCCAGCTGCTGGCAGCTGAGGGAGGAGAGTCTGTGTCCTGTGTGTCCTCCTCCAGATTGATGCAATCCAGTCACCTCCAGCTGGAAACCGCACAGAGCTCATTAGTGGGTTGAAAAATAATGAACAGGATTTCTGTAAATCACATGAGATTGGAAGGAATTTATTTAGGGTGTGTTCAAAATTTATAGAAAAGAATCTTGAAAAAGCCATAAAGGGAACACAAAGTGTCCTGACTGATAACGTGATAAATAAATTTAAGTTTGCAGGGGGAACTGTCAAAGGTTGGAAAAAATCAATGTGGCAAATCAGGGTGACCTGGATACACGAGGTAGCAACAGGCTTGGATCCTGGGCATTGTATTTATCTTCTCCTGGTGGGGCTACCTGTGAAACACTCTTCTTTGGGAATGAAAGTTGCAGGAATGAGCTGTATTTCCCCCAGCAGATCAATTCTTATAGTTTAAAAACATGAAAGAAGCAGTGGCATGTTATAAATTTAAATTATCCCACATGGTCTTAACTGTACAGATGCCAAAGTCATTAAATAATGTCATTTTTAGCCATATGCCATGGGGAGCTCTCTATCATATATTATCTAGCATTCTGATGGAAGTAAAAATGATTCATTTTTACTGTGTCTTGTATAATTTACTTATTAATGTTCCTTGTGGGACAATCTGGGCTTGATTATTTGGGTAATACATACTGAAAGTGAGCTCTATTTCTCATTGAAGAGAAACTGGTTCCAGCTAATGCATGCTAATAATTAATTTTAGATGTAAAAACTTGTTTGTGGCCAACTATGGAGAGGGGTTATTGTTTTCTGTGGAGTCTGGATGTTCAATATACTGAGTAATAAAAACTACTGAATAGAGAATTCAATAGGGAAGAAAAACTAGATCTTGCAGAATCATAACTCTCAGGATACTGGTGAGGTCCCCAAATGTCCCCTCTCAAGGAGGATGAAGAGTCCTTCACCAAGGACTAAACTGAAATGTGCAGCTGCTCCATATGAGAATAAACCAAATCAAAACCCAAATTCCTACAGGCTTAAAAAGTTACCTGAAGAGTGTTTGTGCCCTTAATGATTTTTTTTTTAAAATGGATAATTAAAAAGAACAATACTCCACCTGTCACTGTTTGCTTGAGAACTTTGTCCTGTCCCCACCTTGCGGTAGAACATGGTGGACGTTTCTGCCTCAAACTGTTTTTACAGCACAGAAAATAAGCTCAGTTCCTTTCTCTCTCTTTCATCTCTCCGGCTGCTCTGGGTCGCCCTGGGGCAGTTTGTGTTCATTGCCATCCCCTTCTGCCCTTTCTGGGGGTATTTCCTCAGGTGAGGCTTTTTCCCTGCTGGCAGTTCAGTGCCAGGTTTTGCTGCCTGATGGATATATGTGTCAGGCCTTCTTCTTGAATGTGTCACACTTCTTGTTTTTAAAGCCATGTAACAACTTGATTCTGGTCCTCCTTTTTGGCTTTTCCCGTGTCTCAGCTGCAGCCGGGCTGTTGCAGGGCTGGTTCAGCACCTCGGACAGCAGAGCTTTGGCGCTGTTGCTGCAGCACCAGCCTGTTTGCACCAAAATGCCCTTTCAGGGACACCCGTCAGGCTCTTCTCGCCTTTTTAGCCCCAAAAGTATCTCAGTGGAGAAGTTTATGCATCCAAACTACATCCATCTCAATCCTGTAACGGGCAGGGCAAATGAAATCACAACACTTCCATAAAAATCATGCAGATGTTTCCACAAAAGGCCATTCCCACACAGCCATTAAGTTTATAACTCCAGGATTAGGAGTGGTGGGGGCAAACACACTGGACCACAGCAAGGTGGGTCAATTCTGCTGCAGACCTAACAGATAGCAAGAAAACTGGGAATTTCTGGATTCAGCTGCATCTTCATTTCCTGCCAGAACAGGCTTTCTGTGTCCCCACCCTGACTCAGCCACAGTCAGGCTCTGTTTAGTTTGGGGCTTTCTAAACTCCGCACATCTCTAAAGACACATTTCCATCTCAAATGTGTTAATAAAAGCAAATGGGCAATAAAATGTTGCTAATGGGTAATTTTGAGCAGCGTGGAGAAACACCAGCAAAGCAGAAAGCAGAGGGATGTTAGAGAGGGAATGTTTGCCCAGACCTGAAGGGAAGGCACAGGATTAATGGCACTGAACGTGAATGTCCTGTGGCACACCTCGTGTTTTGGTAGTATTAAAGATATTTCTTAGTATTCTGAGCTTGAATACCCCAAAGTGTTTTGTGCAGCAGCCTGGGAATGTGTTGGAATTAGGCCACCTGGATGGTGAAAGATGTCCAGAGAAGTGATTTTTATATTTTTTTTCCTACACTTCATTAATGTTCCAGTGGTTTGTAGCAAAATGATCTTTATTTAAAGTCTTTCTGTGATATCAAAAGACACAAAAATATTTTATTTCTTGTCAGAAATGAAATGAAAATGGAAACTAATGAACATTTTGCCTATTATGAGTTGTTTGAATTGGAAAACCTGACTCTTCCCATCCCCCCCACCCCTGAAGTCTGGGAATATCCCTTTCTTTTGAGATTTCCTCTTGCAAGTCTTCCTCTACCTTTGAAAAACTAAGCTGATTTTTCTGTGGAACAAAAAACAATTTCTTTAGGGTGTAATGTCCCTGCCTATGGCAGCAGGGAGTGGAATTAGGTAGTCTTTAATGTCTCTTCCAATCCAAACCATTCTAAATTCTCTAACTTGCACCAAAAAAATATCAGCTTGCCATAGTGGGAAATCTATCCTCACTGAAAAAAATTATATTAAAAATAACTGGGGGGGGAAAAAGTCAGTAAAACATATGAAATAGATGGGGGGTCACATTTATTCTACCCAAAAAATGACATCTTTAAATACATGTTACCCTGTCTCAAAGCAAAGTGTAAAATCCTCTAGTCCCCAGACCTGATGCTTGCAGAGAATCCTTTGAGTGAGACAATTGACCTTTTACAGTGGAAATCTGAGGAATCTTGTTAATTCTGTGAGCAAATACTCAGAGTAATAAAGTGATAACAAATATTAAGCAATTAATAAGCTATTGCCAGGGAAGGGAGGAGCTAAAAAACCCACCCTGTTCTAATGATTTTTTTTCCTGATAATATAAGAAAATACTCTTTATAAATATTTTTAATGATCTGGATAGTACTTTTCTTTATTAGTTATAAACTGAAAGTATAGTCATAGATACTAAGTTATGCACCTGAATATTTCCTATGATTTAACCAATAGTGCATTCTCATGCTCTGGGAACATTAATTATCTCAATTTTCATAGACAAGTGTATTAAAGGAGCCTCAGTTAAAGCTTATTTACTACTTTTTCCTTGAAAAGAAATTGATATTTTTCAATGAAAAATCAAAATTCAGTGTGTGTTTGCTCACTGACCTGCTGAGGAGGTTGAGCCTGTTGATCAGAGGTGAAAGGCTATTGTATTACAGACACAGAAAGTAGATTTGTTGGGTTTGATTTTCTAAGTATTGTCTAAGGATGAATTTATTCAGAGCAGAATTTGAGCTCTTTATTGCTACCACCAATACAGACATCCTTCTCATCAGTTCTGCAAAGGTCTTTGCCTTTCCTTTGTGTATTCTCTTTTCAAGGTGAAAAATGCTTCATTTTCTGCTTCATTCTTAGGCATGATTTTGTCAGATTACATGAATTTTGCATCAAAATGAGCCCATAGTCTTTTTTCATCTTAAAGCCTGAAATGCAGCCTGGCTGATGGAAGGATTATGTTGTTTGCTGAGGCATCTTCTCAGTTTTTGGCCTTCTTCAAGGTCTAATTTCATTCCAAGTTAAATGCTGCTCTTTGAAGTTGTCATTTTAATGAGTACAGTGAGTTTCATATTGTTTCAGTTTGGATCTATTTATAAAAAAACATGAAACATCTTAAATTTTGCCTTGCTTATTGAACCATAGCTAAAATAATCATCATGCAGCTTTTGGGGTCACATTGAAGGTTCTTTGGAGCTCTGAGCTAAATTTCTAACCCATAAACCAGAACACGTTTGATTTTTATTCCTTACATTTACACTGATAGAATTTAGTGAGAAATTAGCAAACCAGAGATATCTGTAAGTGAGTAAATATGTGATTTCAGAGCAACACCACTGCAGCAGGGTTTGCCTGCTTCTGTTTCATGTTTTCAGCTTTGCCATTCTGTGGTCCTTCTGTCAAGCCTGGCAGATCACAATGATTGTCTGTGAAGTTTAAATTTCACTTTCACTCAAAGTTACCAAGTTTTTATATTTCTTTAACCCTTTACCCAAATCTTGATCTCTCTCCTAATGAAACAATGCTGTTTTAATCACTGCTTTTCAATCTCTAACCCTCAAACTGAAAAACCCCCCTCCTTTTTGTTGAATTATTTTGTAAATAAACATATCTAGTTCTGAGTCAACATCTATTTCCCAGCTATGCTGGATAATCACCCCTGCCAGCTTGTTTGGAGAGGAATCAAAATGATGTCCCTCCAAACATCACAAATCACCAGCACTTCAAAACCAGAACATGTTGAATTTCTACCACTAAGTTGCTTTGTGTGCCTCTTGAAATAGTCCCCACTCTGTAAATCAAATATTAGCATAACACCAAGTTGTGGCAGCCCCAGCAACTCCCTGAGATGAAATAAAAAGCACAAAGATAAAGCAAAAAGCACAGTTGTTTGTAGAACTTCAGAATATGTGACACAATTATTGTGGCTGAGATCAGTCAAGGGAGGCTGAAGAAAGCGAGCACTCAAGTGGGAACATGTTATACATCTTACAGTATTTTAATATCAGTGTTTCTCCTTCTTGAGGAGCTGACCAACCATGTGTAACCCCCAAAATGTATTTTTTGTAATTATTCCTGTAAAATAGTTTGGCTCCACTGTGGTAATTTGATTCTAATCAATGTGCAAAGAATAGTTTGTGCTGTGAGCGGTGCTTATCTTAAAAAAACACAGTGCATAAAACCACATTAGATGCCACCTTTTATTACCCCGTACCACTAAAAGGGATCTCGAGTTCCTTAGTGTTGCTATAAACATTTCCAAGTAAAACTGTGTTTATCCTCAGTTTTTACTGATGTCATAAACTGTGTATGCAGAACCAATAACACAATTCTGAAAATCATTGTGGATGTGAAAACTTGATTTCTGTGGCCCAACATTTTACTCTTCAGTGCATTGAGCTGAGCACTGACCTCTTTGTGCTGCCATAGCCTTGTGTTTGATACCACAGCTCAGGAATATTCCATCAGTCAGTGCTCCAGCACATCCACGTTTACAGCTTCCTTCCCACTAATGTCTTTACAATTATTTTTTTTTTCCCCACAAAGATACGTTACTTTGAAGCATTGAGTTCATTCTCATTCACAACTCTAATGTTTCTACTTTTCTCCTTGCTGCATTTGATTTCCTAATTTCATTTGGGGGACATTTGCTCAATTTTCCTTTCTGCAATATCATTAATGAAAATAGCACAAATAACTTCTCTCTCTGGAGGACTCTGCTGCAGTAACTGTGTCTGTGAGATGTCCATAAGTGATGTTTTCTGGGGCCCAGGCAGGGTGAGGCTCCCAGAACAAAAAACCTGGAGAATAATTTGTAATTTGTGGGCTGAGGAATGAAGATTTTAGACACAGCTGGCCACACCTATTTAGAATCAAAAAATCATTAAGGTTGGAAAATACTTTCAAGATCATTAAGTCCAACCTTTGTGTTTGTAGTTAACAGGGTGGATACTGTCTAAAATATCCAAGGTGTTACAGATCTATTAAAAAAAATCCTTTATCCTTGTTATATGTAATTATATCCCTTCTTTACTGTACATAATTACTTTTTGTGGGTACATTCTGTTGGAGGATATTTTTACTACCAATACAGAGAAACACTAAGAACCAGCAGCAGAGAAGTGGGATATGAAACTCTCAGACCCTGATCATTAGTAGGGTAGGGGTTATATCCTCATATCCTTAAAAATAGATTGATATAACCTCAGAGAACAGTAGTTTCACTAACAGACCACAAAGATTTACTTTAAAAAGTTCCCCAAAAATATTTATTTAATACACACTCATAGAGAAATCCATCCCCCCACAAAAATGACATCTCACTTCCCACTCCTGAGCTTTTTAAGGCAGCTCCTGTTTAGGCTTGGCCAGAGCCCACAGATGTGGAGCAGAACAACATCCCATCGTTAGTGTTAATGATGGCCCTGAACAAACGTTATTTTAATTACCACACTGATAACACCATTAACAGACAGGACCAGGGACATCCCACAGGTCCTCCAGAGTCAGAAAACATCTGCTGAGCATCTGGATGGCAAAGCAGGGTGATGCCTCCCGAAAGAGAAAAATGCCGTAAATTTGTTTTATTCCAAAGGTAGAGACTACAGGTATATTTTAATTTTTTTTTGGGTAAGAGGTCAAAGTGCTGAAATTTCGGACTAACATGTGAGAATTGGAAAGGGGTCAAGGGGGAAAATTTGAAGCCACGTTCTAATCTTGGGCACAGAAATTTGTCATCACAGGGATAGGTATCAATTGTTCTTTTATAGCTCTGTGTTTTACTTAAAAAAGGATAAAAAAGAAGGTGCTGCCCTGGAGATTAAGGCTGCATGTGCAGTGCGTTTAAGGAAGTTGCTAAATCCAGAATTATATTGGTAACTCATTCCATGTTATCTTTTAAAAATCACAAACAGCAAAGATGCTTCTCTTCAGTTTATTACAGAGCTCTGAGCAGCAGGTACTTTGGGTTATGATTCTTGTTCACTTCAGTTATAGGGTACATGTGTTTTACTTTTGCTCATTACCTTAAAATCTTACTTTTTCTCCTTTTGTCTTTCCTTTCCCCCCACCAGAGTTGTTGTTTCATTAGTATTTTCTCATCCTCAAATGTCATTGTAAATCAGCCCTCTAGCTGTCTCTATTCCTCTTTTCTCTGTCTCTTCCACAATGTACTTATTAAACATGATAACAACAGTAAATTATTTCCATGTCTCTGTTTAAATCAGAAAAATGTGTTTTAGCCAGGTTTTGTTTTTTTTTTCCAGCAAACCCTGCAGTCTCTTCTAGTCTGCTCTCCAAATTCCCTTCCCAAGAGGGGAATTACTCTCCCCTCTTTCAGCTCCCTGTTCACCACACCCTGCCAGTACATCCCTGCTTTTGTCTCCTCCTCCCACTGGTTTTACTTCTTTACAATATTCAGCCCTGAGTATTTCAGGCTTTCTGTGCCATCTATAGTAAAAACTCTCTTAGAATTCACATATTACAGCTCTTGAAAACCTTCTGGTGACATCAGTGAGAAATGTTTGTCCATATGTGGTTGCAGCCTGAAATACAAAAAAGTTTCTCTCTTGTTAGTTGGTGTGAGTTCTGCTGAATAACTGTGATTAAACTTTAAGAACAATAAATTGGATCAGCTCTCTCAACTTCCTTATTTCAATGAAGCAAAAACCTGCAGAAATGACAGCAACCCAGGCTAACAAATAAAAACAACGGCTTTAATTAGAATAATTCATTAGAAGAAGAAATCCAATGTGTGTTTGGTATGAAAAAGGGAACAGAGTCGAAGTGATTCTATTTTCATTCTGAGAGAAATAAAGGCAAAGAAAAAGTGGTGTATAAAATTTAAATCACAACATTCTTGCAGAGCTCCAGAAACACGAGTTCCTGCAGTGCTCTGTGTGTGTTACAAAGGATGGCTCATTACATCTCCCAGTTTGACTCAGGTATTTGTTGGACTGTTTTTGACTGCTGATGTTTAGGTTTTAATTCAGGCTACTGTTGTGGAAGGACCACTCTGAGTCTCCCTGTGGGTTCTTCAGAAGGAGCTGTGGCTCCAACACCAGTAGGCACTGCCTTAAATTTGACTGAGGAAATCATCTGCATTTTTTCCTCATTTTACCAGACTTATTTTTAGTTATTATTGCCTTATGGGTTGAAAAAAAAGCCCCAAAAACTATCACTCTCCCCC